>JAUZTA010000028.1:4426925-4438050 GCA_034780835.1 Ctenochaetus striatus | reverse complement strand
AGTGGTGATAAAAACTTTGACATTACAATATCCACCAACCAAATTCCTGCAGGGTTCATTAAGTTAAATTGAAGACCATCTAAACACCTTGTTAGCTGCATTTTTTTTAGAGAAATGAATGAATTTACATGATAACCAAAGGGAACAATTTTGGCCTATAATTTTTGATCATTGTGTCCTTTCTTTTCAAACATAATGATAGACTGTGCAGTCTAATTAGATCCTCTAACTAAAACAGGAGTGAGATAATTAGAGATTACAATAGTTTAGGATTAAGGGTTTGCTTAAAAGTCCTGTTTCAGAAGTAACGCTATTGCTTGGAGGCTAAAATGATAAACATACCCATACAGAGGTCCATCGTTGCCGATAGCAGAGACCATAATCACTCTGTTGGCAGTGAGCTCCCACACCTGTCAATCAAAGCAAGAAAGTTGACTGAGCAAGTAGGGAGAAATAAATTGTTCTGGTTAGTTACATTAAATTATTACCTTTAACTGTCTTTAAAAAGACAGCAATATGGTCACATGCAGATCAAATCACAGGGGAACTGACTCATGTGGCCTTCAGTCTTTCGCCGTGAAGGTTCAAGAGTCTTATTGTCACAACCTTACTGCTGCACTACTTACTTGCTTACTTCCCACTCTGCACTTAAATCCTAATAATATGTTCATGCACCCTTCTGTAATTCAGTGTGTGAGTCACAAAAGGCAAAGAAATTTGTCAGCTGTCAGCTTGCAACAACAAAATGAGATATTTCAACAATCAGTGTTTAGTGTAGCAGATGACAGGTGGCCTTTGTGCTCGTCTGTGAGCTGCTGTGCTGCTGTAGATGTTGTCGAGCAGAGTTTGAATGATGCCATGCTCCTAGTCTGACCTGTTTCTGCTGACTGTTAACCTGTTTATATCTGCTCATGAACACACTGTGTGTTCTACCATTCTTTAACTTCTTTTATTCAGTATTTGTTGTCTTTGTTCTTAGCTGTGTGTTTATTCTTGTGTTTAGCACAATGATTGCAATAATTACTCGCTGTCAAAACTCTTGTCTGTGTACACATACTTAACCAGCAAAACTGCTTCTGATTCGTGAACTATTTTTACAGCCAAACATCAAAATATCTGCTATCAGTGCTCATTAACTTGGTTAAACGGCAGCTTAAAATAACAATATTATCTGTCTGACAACATTATCCATCATCCAAATTCAACTGGTGCCTTTTACCTTATCAACAAAAGGATGGTCCATGAAGTCAGGCCCTCCGATACTGAGGTTGAGAACATCAATCTTCTTTAGGATGGCGTAGTTGAAAGCATCCAGAAACCACGAGGTGTATGATACCTTGGAGGTGAGAGGACACAAAAATGTCACAATCCGATGCATTTAAAATACTGTTTACTCTGATTTTAGACAAGTTTTTAAAAATGTCACTGTACTGTAGCATCAGTGTTAACCGAGTTCCTTATTTTTTTTTGTTGATTAATCAAACAGTATTAATATCGTGTATGAAGCTGCAATCAAGCATCTAACAACAAATTCAATAAACCACAGACTTGACATACAAGAAGTGCGACATCACAACACTCGAATCAAAATTAATCTTGAAAAAATTATGAGGAAGAAGCATCACTGCCTGACAATATTGTTCAAAAGGAACTATTTGGCAATTATTACTTTTTATTTACAAAGACTTAATACCAGAAAATTGAAACCACTCTCATTTCTGTCTATTTAACACAAAGCTATAGGTAGAAACTGGTTCACTTTGCTTAGAAAAGGATGTACACAAAAGGAAACAGTTACAACAGTTACAATGTTCCCTTTAATGATTGGCAAGTTTTGTTTTTCCTCAGCTCTACTAAAACTAAAAGAACAGTGGTGAATTTAGGGCATGTATGTACCTGGTTGTTGGTGAACACTCTGAAGATGTGCAGCTCTGAGTCGGGGGCGAAGCCCTGACACTCCCTCATACTAGCTATCACTCCAGCTACAAATGTACCGTGGCCCAGACCTGAAAAAAAGAGGACACAAGATTGATCATCAGCCAACCAGCCTTATCTCTCACACACACATACACACAAACAGGTTTTGTTTCAGCACTCCCAACTCAACTTTAGCCTATTTTTACTTCCACTGCCCTCAAACACACCACATGAATGGCACATCCAGATAATTTAGCAGTAATAACCATCATTAAGAACATTATTACCATTATCACTAATTTGCATTGCTAGTAATCATCACCAGCCATCATCATCATCATCATCATCATCATCATCATCATCATCATCATCATCATCACTGTTCTTCATCCTCACCATCATCCAGTGTCTTTTCATTGGTCCAGTTGGTCCTTTCCTTCACGTTTTTGAAGTGTGGGTGTTTCTCACTCAGACCTGTATCAAACACTGCCACCTTCACACCAGAACCTGTTCACAAAGACGGGACAGATTAGATAATTATGAGTGGGGTGTCACTAATAACATGACTAACAAGCGTCCAGAGCCATATTTTATTTTAAGGACCAAAAATCAAATAAATATGTTGTCCTGAAGTTTAGGTAGTGTGAATGTTCTTTAGGGGCAAAGGTCTGGGGTCTTACCGGTGTGTCCCATCTGCCAGAGAACATCTGCCTGCAGGATCTGGGCAACATGGCGGGGAATGGCCCGAAGCAGACGCCTGCTAGAGTGGCGGCCAGTGGCGTGCCAGAAACCCGAGCCCAGAGACAGGCTGGTTCGTCGGAAAGGGCGGGATGACTGCCACGACTGCCATTTTTGCGTCCCACGGGTGGCGTTGCAAGGTGCAGCAGGTTCAGGTGCTACAGAGACGGAACACAAGCAAGCACAAAGGTACAATTACAGTCCTACACATACTGTATTCAGGTGAGTGCAAGTTTATAGTCTAGATTTTGTTGCTTGTATAATAAAAAAATCTAGTTACACACACAAACACATTTTCACTTGTAATGTTGCTCAAGGAACAACTTGCCCTCCATGAACGACTGCATCTTAAAATTACATGCTCGGTCTGCCACTTCAGCCTCCTGCAGACAACACATTCTCCCTGTTCACCTGATCGTGCTTATCAAGCCCTGATCGCTCATTTGAACTCCTCTCCTCCTCTAACTTTCTGTCTCTCTCCCTGCTTCCCTCCTCTGACTGTGATGTGAGGCTGGCCTCATTTGAGCCAATCTTATCACAATTTGAATCACTTGGACAGAACTAATTATCATCAAGGTCATTATTAGCAAACAGCAGCACAGACCTGCAGGGCTTTTTATGCCTTTAAAGTATTAGTGAACCAGTCTGCTCCCCTCTCTTTCCTATTAATAAATTAGATCACTACTGTAGGTAGCTGCCTCAGGGACTCACAAACAAACTCATGCAGCATATTGCCAGTGAACTGGCTTTGCCTTTCTCAGGTATTGGACTTTGTAATTAGGTTCAATGCACATTTAGTGCAATCTGTTCTCAGAAGACAAAAGAAAGACCCTGCAGCCACTTTCCAACCACTTATCACTTCACTCTGAATTCAGGGCACATACTGTGGATCATTTTTAACATACACTTATGCTCTCTCATGCACTCAGACACACCTCAGTTTAATGATACAAACCACTTGGTCACCTTGTAAGCTAAATACGGCAAAACTTACTCTGCAATATCTCCATAAAATTCTCCAGAGAGTATCAGTCTAAGCTCTTTTTAAATGTCATATATGGTCTTAAAAAATGGGGCTTACATGTGGTACGTGTGCGTGATGAGATGTTTTCAATTTCTTGTTTGCATGTTAAAGAACTGGACAAAAAAGTTATTCCAGTTCTTTCTGTATTTACATTGTGTAAGAGCGCAAATGTTTGTCTTCATGTTGAAGTGTGTATTATGTGAGGAAACTGTGGGGGCAAAGAGAAGCTTAAGTCAATTTTGTGATAACATTTTTACTGATAAGGGTTTAGAGGGAAAGTGATAAATGGTTAAACACACTTCAAAAGTTAAAGAGAACCATATAACCATATTTACTCAAATAGATGGATGAGTGTAGAAATGTAGAAAAGCAGAAAACTGTCAGATCTCAACAGTCAGTTCAGCTATCTGAACACAAAGAAATGCAGGCAAAACCCTGAATGTTTTGAAAACTATCAGAAATTTTAATAATGGTCTAACTGAGCAGAGCATTTTTTTTAACCTAATCAATATGATCAAATATAAAAACTGATCAAGTATTTTTATTTAAGGACTTACAGTATTTTTTTTTATCTGTGAAACTTAGCAAAAAAAATTGGATAAAGAAGGAATTAAAATGGTAAAAGAAACTGACTTCCTCCTTGCTCTTCAGCAAATAAAAAGTTAAATGCTTTATACATGGCCTCCACACAAATACTATACATGTGTAATCACAGGCTGGGGGCACACAGAAGTCTTTTATCCCCCCCACCCTCAAGCAAACCCCACCACATTGGCTCTCCTTCTCCCTCTCAAGGTGAGCAAACACAGACGTTCTCTGTCCTTATTCCCAACCCCCTACACCACACACACACACACCAACATCAACACCCTAAAGTTGGCCTGGGGTCTTATCCAGAAAGCACGATCAACAGACTCTGAGCCAAAACTCTGAACTCTGAGCTAACAGAGCCAGAGGAGAAAAACTCCGGGTTTAAGTTCAAAAACAGCTGATCACAATTAGTTCAAGCAACTCTGACAATATTTGACTGTGACTTAGCCTGATCCGGGGAAACAGGTGAATGAAAAGCAGCACCTTTATTTGAGTCCAGTAAATGTAGAGGTGTTAATGCCTGTGTATGCGTCTTTACACTTTCCTTTTTAAGGGAATGAGTCAAAGCACAGAAAAGTAATAATAAGTGAATACAGCAAAGCAGTATTCGGTGTTTTCCATTATCCTTTTTTTTTTGACTGACTGACTTTTCCTTAATGGATGATTGAGTGCTTGACTCAGACTGTTTAACAGGCAGCCAACACAGCTAATAAGTCAAAATATTTATACACTCTAACCGAAAATTTAAAACATGCTATATCTTAAATTAAATTCTGCAGCAGCATCACAATCCTGCTCACTCAGAAATATTAGCACATGAGCTCCAGTGTTATAGAAATTGTCTTTCATCAATGCAGCTAATCACATTAAGAGTGACGGAGATAAATAATCATTTATCCAAGATGCTTCAAATCGATTTTAATAATTTAAACTGAGATTAAATATTATGTGCAATAAACATCTTAGCAGAACTGTGCTAAAAAACCAAAAGCTGTGTTGTGCACAGGCACAGTGTAAAGAGTAAACCTCCTCATAAAGGGATGTGTTGGTGTTTTTTCTGGGGTGACTGCAGAACAAATGATCGCATGTGAGCAGTAAGTTTAAATGGTCCTGACTTACAAGCTAATATCCAACCAAGACCTCAGTTCTGACATACAGTAAATCTCCACTAATAAATCTGCTTCTATGAGCGCTTAGATACAGACTGAATCAATGATGAAACAAAAATGTGTGTCTGGCTCGGCAAGAGGAAAGAGACAGAGAGAACTCAGGGTTTGTTGAAGACACCTTCCAGCTTACATGTGTAACAATGCAACGGAGTGTTGAGACCTGAACTAGCAACAAAGCAAAGTGGGGCAGGCTGCTTCTGAGCACAGCAGGCAAGGAGAGGTGTGAAAATGGGCAACTGTAACTGTAAATGACATGCAATGGAGACTTTGAAATTAGACTTATTAACATAAACTAGATAAATAACATAAACAGATTTTATACATTTAAAACAGCATATGGTCTGGACCTGCTCTTGTGAAAAGTCCCCCAGATAACTTCTGTTATGACTTTCCGCTTTTTAAAACAAATTTGACTTTCAGGCAATGGTAATAAAAACACTGATAATTGACTTACAGGGGACATATTTGAGCATGCGGAACACTTTGCGTTGCGGCGTCACCCTTTTGATGTATGGATGGTCCTCTAAGGTCAGCAGGCTACTGGATGAAGCATGGCGGATGTGGACCAGCTCAAAGTCGCTGGGGAAGTCGGAGGCTGGGTTTTCTCTGGGAACGATGTGCCACTCCAGCGCTCCGTCCCCGGCGTTCCGCAGGGCGCTGCTGATGTACAGGCTGCGAGCTTTGGCCGAGAAATACCCTGTAAATCCTATGATATACTCTGCAGAGACAGAGAGGAGAGTGTTTAAAAGATCAGAGGGGGGCAGGAGACGTGCATAACATTAACATTAACAGTAACATGTTGTCGGACCCACAGTCTAGTCAAAGCAAGTTTAAGCCCTTTGTTAGTCCACTTCATACTGCTGACTGCTGAAGAGAGATTAAACAACATGCAACACAATGTACCAAAAATATAAATCCTCTCAAGATGTCCAGAAAAGAATTACACTGAGAGCTTCTTGGTAAACTAAGGGTCTGTGCCTGATGTCAAATATTATGAAAAATGTGGTACAAGGTGTTTTCTGTTACATTTTAAGACTCTGATTCCTTTTTTTCTTACACTATGATGGATGATTGAAAAAAACAGCTAAAAACATGCTGTTTGATTATTTTCTAAACAGGAAAAACAAGTCCATTTTTTGAAGCCCTTTGTCAGAATGATAACACAAGGAGGACCAGCCTGTAAAGCAAGTTGTTCAATAGAGATGGATGGGGTGTGTTAATTCCTTAGCACAGCACAACAGCCACAATGTTATGGTGTGACATACATGTATGTAACATTTAGTACTTGCAGAATCACTTGTATTTTCATATTTGTTTTGATCATTCACTTCTGCAAGTTATGACATTTCATGTCTACACTTAAACTACAGCAAGAACAAATGAAAGCATTTTTTCATCAAAGAATTTCAGTCATGTGTGTAAATGATTTATTCAGGCTGTTTCTCTGGTTCCACTTTTCATTAACTTGCTTGCTTGCTTGATATTGATTCAACAAAACCAAAAGGAGCCTCATTATATGTCCATAATGTTTTTCTTCAAAACCTTCAGAGCTTCATCACATGGTGCAACAACAATGAGGCTCAAAACTATTGAGTCTGTGGTGGACTGCAATGAATCAAGTATGGAAGTTGTCGCAAAGACGCTACAAATTTTCAATCTGGATGCTTCACAAACTTTTCCGACGCAACAACAATGAAAATCCAAACAACTGGCAGTTTCAAATTGGGCACCCAAGATTGTTGTCATCAATTCTGTGTTCAAACCAACGTGAGATATTATCACAATCTCCCCTTCTGCTTCTGAATAAAAAGTTTTTTTGCAGAGCACTGTGATACCCCAGTGAAGTTTAATTTTGAATATAAAATGTCATCGAGTTATGATTTCATTCTACTAGATATCTTTTCTTAATCATAATTAATTTCCGAGTTATGGCCAAAAACTTGTTTTGTGACTTCTGACCACCAAAATGCAATTACTCCTGAGTCCCAGTAGACACTTGCACCAAATGTGAAAAAAAAAAAAATCCTGAAGGCATGATTAAGATATTGGATTCAGAAGAATGACAAGGACTGACGGACAGACAAGAATCTCTAATAACTAGAACAAAGGCATAACCAATATGTGATTGACTCAGATATTCGTAACTCCAAAGGACTACAAAAATCTGGACATTAATGACAATGGCATTCTCTGACTTCGCCTAAGAATTTAGCAAAATGTGTGACCACATTTTCCACTACCTCCAGGCTTTCAAATAACTGAGAAATTCCTATGAGAAATTTTTTAAAGCTGTGTGCTATTACCTGTATTATATATACTATATTAACTTTAACAGTACATTCACATCCACCAGTTTGAACTATTTCTTCTTACCGTGTTCAACCACCTGGGTGGTGAACTCCACTTTGAGGGATAACTGGGAGCAGTTGGAGCCAGATGACGAAGGGAGGGGATCTGGGTTGAGGGTGTGGTCAGAGGCAGAATGAGACCCTCCCGTTGGCTCCATCCCCACCAAGGGCAGGAAACCCACCAACAGCCCCAAAAGCATGGATGCCCACACAGGAAGCAGGAGCATTTTGAGTTGTGAAGTAGCACAAACTATCTGTTTGGCCAGGCCAAATGAAACTCTAGCAGCTAGTGTGCTGTTTCAGATGAAAAATAAGCAGCTTAAACCCGGTTCAGGGTCTGGGTTTGTGACAGAGCATATCAGGTCCAAAGCTCCAAAAATGAGTCCATACTGCAAACAGCCTGAGCAGCTAGATTAATTTCTTTCTGCGTTTTCTCTCCATGGTTGTTGTCCAGTGTGGCGGTCAGTGGCACTGCCAGAGTAGAAACATAGTTGCCATGTTGAGAACTAAAGAAGGCAACCAGTAAGAGCAGTGGACGGATGGGAGTGAGGTGGGAGCAGCGACGGAGGACGATGCTTGTATCAATGTAGGTTCCACTGCAGCCCTTCCTGCTTGTAACTGGAAGGAATAAACAAACAAAAAAAAACAATTATGTCAAACTTGCTAATAAATTAATAACATTATATAGACATTAAGTTGTATCTTTTTAGTTTAACGGTGAACTGATTTTGTGACCTTGCAAACGTATAATCTGACCATACAGGCTGAATCTGCATGAGTTTCACAGCTGTGGCTGTAGATCAATCCGTGTCTAGCAGCCAAAATCTGAGATTTAGATTAAAAAATACTGTTGTTTTGTTAAGACTACCCTACGATCAAACAAAGTCAAGACAAAAATTACCTTAACGGAAAAAACCCATCAGTTTATTTTCGGCCTCCGACAACACCAATGTGTAACATAACAGCCTTACAGTGGTTTGTTTACATTTCTGTCCTGTCATGCAGTGTTCAAAGAGAAGAGAGCTTCCACTGCTGTTGCAATGGAAAGAAAGGGAGGCAGAGTGTGCAGAGAGATGTAGAATGTAGTATTAACTACTCCTTCCTGATTCAGACACTCAAGAGTTTGTGCTGCCCTCAGGGAACAACCCTGTTACTAGATACAGAATATATACTAACATTACAGCTTTTTTACCTTGGAGAAACACAACACATAACTGATACACAAGACAAACTGTAATCAAAGGCATTTTCCTCCTGCAGTGGGCCCGTGCTTTATGGCACAAAGAACTTTCTGGGTGGATAAACACAGCACACCAGCCTACACACTGCAGAAACACCAACCGGCAGGGAAAGAATCAGCTAGGCTGTCTTGACTGACCTAACTGTGTGATATATGACTCCTCAACACACACACAGACACACACAGACACACACAGACACACACAGACAAACACACAAACAGAGTTGTGTATCCTTCTGGGCTGCATCAAAAGGGAAATTATGGGCAGGTACAGGATCATTTCCCCCTGGCCCAAGGCTTGAACAACACAGTAATAAAATACACAACAACACACACTGCTTCTTAGACTACACTATACACACACACGCACGTGCACGTTCACACGCACGCACGCACACACACACACGTGCACATACGTACGTACACACACACACAGAGCAAGCACAACACCAGAGCTCATGAGAACCAGCCCCACACTGACTGAGGGTCCGGCCCAGGAGGTTACATAAGACGGCCTTCCTTACTGCCGAGCCTATAACTTCCTCCTTCTCTGCTACTTCACACCAGAGGATCACTAAAGATGGGCTTTCAGCCCCTAAAATACCAAGATGTATCCCCGTTTTTTAAAAAAATCTATTTAGGCACCCATAAATTTTCTTTCTGGGTAGTGTTTTCATTGATTAGTCATCACAGCAGCCACTCAGTGCGCTGTGGACCCGCTGCTCTCTGGCTGCTGTGCTTTACTGCTGCACAGAGCACATGTGCAACATGTTCCAGCACTGGGCGTGCAGTTCCACAGTAAGCAATTTGCCTCTGTGTGTGTACCTCTAGTCAATGTTAGCAGGCATGACTTGTCGCAAACAGTCCCAGTAAAGGCAAAAACATGTTTACCACATCATAAATAATTGTAAAAATACATGTGCTGCCTGACAGCCAAGATTCTGGTAGTTTCTGCCGCTATACATGTACATAGCATTGTGTCCAGCCTCTTTCTGTTCCAAGGCATACCTGCTGTGATGACCTCCCTGATTTTAACTTGCAAATCACTTGTCATTGATTCAAGCCCCCTGGTTCTCCTATTAAAGCTGTCATCTTCTTTAATAAGACTGAAGTAATCAGGGGTAGGACTCACAGAATACGTCTGCATGTAATACTATCATGATCAATTGCCTGTGATATTGATCATAAGATACAGTGACCGTGTGACACTTAATACATCACAAGACAATCTTCCATGATACAATCGACTAAGGAACTAGGAAGGAAAATTTATGCCTATGAAGGCAAAAAGCAGGAATTACTTATTGATTCTGTTAGTCACATCATTGTTGTTAAAGTCAAAGTGGGCCAAGACTTTTGACTTGAAAGCCTCTGATTTGCTTTGCCCTGATGTACACACTGGCCACTATTTCACTTTTTAGAATCGTAGTCAACTTTTGTTCATTTCACCATCACTTATTTGATGAGCGCCACCATAAGGAGTCTTTAAGTAGTGTTTCTGGTATGTCAAATTGGCAGGGGAATCGTACTGAGTGCCAATGTATCGACCATGAATCACAAGAAGATGTAATATGTTACATATTACATCTGAAATCACATTTTTTCCACCTCAAGTAGTAAATATGAATCCCCTTCATGAGGAATCAATCTGCAGCTCACTGTTACCAGCCAGTCTTCAGTAAAAACATTTGATCTAAAGATTGAAATCAATCCTTTCAATCTAACAATCACTGAGGGAAACCATAACAGAGATCCTACAGACAAACTAGTACTTACTACCAGCCACCATTATATCACATAATGTCACATATGTTGATAAATAGCATATCTCAGTTGACCTTCTTGACTTACTGTTAGCTAAAGTCACTTGTTACATTGCTCCTTGGTCATTCTTTGGATCTTGTGAACAGACAAGACTGAATCTGTGGTACTTTATTTCACTATAGTCACACAGAATTTGTTGTCAAGGCTACACTGTCCCTTGTTTTAGATCCATATACACTATATGCTGTCAAAATCACCTATATTACTAGCTGTTTTTAAAAAAAAACAAGTGTAGAGTGATTGGCAATCAGTGTTGGTGGCAAAAAAAATAGGC
>JAUZTA010000028.1:4383582-4395897 GCA_034780835.1 Ctenochaetus striatus | reverse complement strand
TTCAGTCTTGCCTGAGTGATAAAGGGTCTACAGTTAGAAAGATTAAGGAAATCAGGAAATACCCAACCAAAACACAAGTCCAGTTCAAGAATCTGAAAACAATAAACTATAATATAAGTTTTTATAGCATATTTTAGCAGTCTTTAGAGTGTAAGTAGATTATATACCCAGCATTCTAAATAGCTCTGCATTTTTTGTCCAGAGCTTAAAAAGCATGTTTGCTTTTGTGTTTGGAACTGAAAGGGAAAAATGACCTCAGTGTTTCTGAGTTTCTAGCTATCGTTCTAATTGACTTATTGAGTCACTAATGTGTAAGAATAGATCATGTTAAAAAATTCATTAAATATGACGAAAAGTACCCAAGAATCACATCTCTACAATGAAAAGGTTGAAAGAAGAAGATGGTGGGAAGGGCTGACAGGTAGACGGCAGGCTGACTGAGCGTTAATGCTCAGAGTTGAGTTGGACTGAGTGGCAAAGCAGCAGAAGTAGCAGAGAATCAGGCGGGGACATGGTGACAATGACAAATGCAACCTAGTTTGGATTTCTGTCCAGTGACGACACCGGAAAGTGTGAAGACAAGCAGAGCCTATTTTAGAAAAGTCCTATTTTAGAAAGGAATAAGTGAAAGAAACGAGTTACTCCAGTTAAACTTAAGGCCTGACAAACCACTCTGGCGGAGGCGAATAAGAAACTACTCCAGTGATAAAGTAGTTAGGAGCTCCTGAGGCAGTGCGGTGTGGGTAGATGTTAATTCATTAGCTTCCAGCTTAGGATACAGGAGTAGAAAGACAGGCACAGAGGGATCCACAGGCAGGCAGAGATAAATACAGCAGACAGGTTTCAGAAACCACAGACACAGTGGAGAGGCGTGTGGGGGGGGGGGGACGACATTAACTTGGTACATTTACTCCATTTTTGAGAATTTTGTATGAGCTCCGGAGCAGGTAAAAGCAATATGACTCACTGGTAGCTAACTTTTTCTCTGGTCCAACCCATCTGGAACTTCATGCTTTGACTGGACAACAAACCTCTAAGAATTTGTGTGATTCCTTAAACACCGCGAACCCAGCGGTGACCCGGTGAAGACCAAAAGGTCAGACCTGACAGGATGTTTCCAGCGTCTCTCTGCCATCAGAGTTTCTTTTTTCTTACTGTTTCGAAGCCGAGGTGGTAAATGAGACTCTGAAAGCCAACATCTGTCATCCTGCTCCCACTGAACAACCAGCTGAGCCTTATCCTGTCTGATTTATAACACCGTTTTTTGATTTCTTTTTTTCCTTTGGCTTTACAGAGTTTACTTTTAAACCACACTCACAAGCAGTTTATCAGATTCTTTTTGAGCCACAAAAGACTTTATACAACTTTTTCTCCACAAATGCAGTGTGACTCCTCAACACCTGTAAACAGACTTTGATGTGCAAAATTTATGTAGTTCCTCTTTATTGCAATAGCAAAGCAATGCACCGACTTAGATGCATAATTACAAGTGCTGAGAAAAGCATTAATATTAAGAATACGACCAATTTAATGTAATTTACCTCAAATCAAACAACAGATGAGATTTCCTTATGTGCATTCATTTATCTGTTTATAGACAACATTAAAAAAGCTGGTTAGTCTGTTTGTAAGTTAAGTAACTAATTCTCATTATACAACAGCATGACACTCTGAAGTCAAACTGGGTGGGAAAAGGCAGAGAGCACGTTTGCCTTCCATCCATCATGATTAATTAAAAAGACGGTGGCGATCATGAGACAGGAGCAGCATTTTGTTGCATGATGACATATTTTTTGACATAATCCAGTTGGTGTTGACAGAGTTATGTGAGCCTGCGAGGTTGAATAACTTTATCAGCCCTGGAGTATCAACTAATCAGAAAATAGGAAAAACGTGGAAGAGGAGAGGATTTTAGAGAGAAAACACAGAGTGCTCCAAGAGGTCGATGTTAGATTGAAGAATGATTTTCTCATTTGTTTGGAAATGGCTGGCAGTTTCTCTTTGGAGTATAATCTTTGAGTCACCTCTGTGTAGCTGAATGGGGAGATTCAGATGTGAAGTCTGATTGGAATTGATGCCACCGGAGTGGAAAGATGACAGCACGGGTGCATGATCCCATTACTGAGTGGAAATCAAAACTTGGAAGAAGCAGTTCAGCACAAACTGTACTTACGCAGGGTGATGGTAGATCTTAGTCTAGAAGAAGGTTAACTTGAATTAAATAAAGCAATGCTTTGAAAAAAGAGGAGGAAGGTGAGAGCATCACTGTGAGGAGGAGGCGGCAGTGCAGCAGTCAGGATGCAGAGTTTAGATTCGTTGCATGCAGACTGAATGAGCCCAGAGTGTTTCTGCACTTGATCGGAGGATGTATTGAACGTGTGACTATAAAATTACCCTTGTGCAAGACTGAGCTAACGGCAATCTTTTCCTTGAGAGCAACCTATATGACTGTTAGTAAAACATTTTACATGAGCATCTTCTGGGGCTTTCTGGTAAAGGTCTGATAAAGTCGGGAGCTCTAAAAGTATTCAGCTAAAAAAACTGTAATTATTGGGTTTGTTACCAAAGTTCTGGCTGTTTCTTCTGTGAGAAAGCAACATTGTTCTGAGAGTGCAAGGACAAGGCTAAAAGTATGTGGACTAGGGCAATGAACGTTAGTTGTAAACATGCAAAGAGTTTTGTCAGATTTGATACTTAAAGTGAAACTTGAGATGAGCAAACATGTAACTTCAGTAATCATCTAAAGTTACACCAACGAATCCAGCTGCAAACTGTGGTCGATGTTTATGCTCATACAGGTTTTAATTTTATGTTTCATCTTTCTTTTCTCTTTCAAATAAATGTAACTGTGTTCAATCTGATCATCTTGTTGCCCTGTTGGACATACTTTTATGGAGGTCACCATGCCCTAAGATCTCAGCAATCAGCTATAAACAATGTTACCATAGTAGATTGTAATGATTTAAAGTATAAAAATAGAACATTTACTTAGTTACATTGTGATCTTTTGGTTGACATTTGGCAGAAGATTGTAAGCAGACCGCGGTGTCTCATGTCAGACTCTTTGTTCCCTGACATCAGACCTTCTACACAAGAAGTCCACAAGAAACAACGAGTTGTTCCAGAGCCCAACAAGAGCATGATACCTCTGCATTTGCTTCTCAGACGAGTCATGATTTTTTGGTCTCTTTTAAGGAAAATATAGTTTTTTTCCTTAAAGAATTGTCATGACATTTTGGGAAATACACGCAATTATTTTCTTGTCAAGAGTTGGACAAGAAGGTTGATGTGATGTGTTATGTGCTATTGATGTGTAGCTGCGGCAAACAGGGGACACAGCTAACCTGGGTCTGACCAAAGATAAAAAAAAACAACAAAGCAACACAAAAAACAATGCGCTTACTGACACCTCAAGGTTCGTGTTTACCAGACAACAGTTTGCTGAAAGTTTTTCCTTTGCGCTGTAAAAAATGTTCTGTATGTATACGAAAATCTTTGTGATCTTTTGTGGTCTGCAAAAACAAGAGAAAACTCTGCACGAGTGCCAGACATGAAGACCAATGCATGCTTGAGAACAGATTAAGATTCTCAGGCTCACAAACAACGCACAACAGTTAATTCTTCTTCTAATGTTCTGTCTGTGCATGGCTATCAGGCTAAAAGCAGAATAGTAATGGACAAAATGAGCTGTGTTGTCATGTTGTGTGGGGATTAAATGGAAATGAGATATGATAAATTAGTGAGCTTTAGAATTGCTGATATGTAAATCTTTGTACTTCAGACAGAGCCATGCTGTCTGCTTCCTGAATGTCCCCAGTCTGTAAGCTTTAAGCTAACCATCTGCTGGCTCTAAATTTACATCTAATGGCGCAGAAATGAGAATGAAATCAATTATATCGAATTGTTGTACTATTATTTCAAGTGTTTGAACAACCAACACTTTCATTGTTCTGGTGAAGACAGTCTCCTACTGAATTCCTACATGATCTTTGCTCAGTAACCACAATTCATAAACATGTCTGACTCATCTGAGGTCAAGCTGATCTGTGCTGATGGAGCTGTGAAGCCTTTGATGGGCAGAACATGACAACACATAAACAAAAGTGAAATATGCTGCCCTTAAGGCAGGAAAGCTGACTCGGTGGCTTTAAATGTTGAATGAAGTTGTATTATTGTGTAAGCGCTTGCTGGGAAAGTTATGAAAACACAAGAATTACACAATACTAGTAGATTTAGGCCTGTATACCCTCAGTAGACACACTCAGCACGAACTTAACGTTTGACCTCGTGTCCTGGTGCAATAGAAGAAGAATTTGTCAAATACAAATAAACTGAGAGCTACATTATTAAATGTTGCTCTCTGCGTTTCACCCATCCATTAGGAGCAGTGGGTGCCACCATGAAGGTCCCGGGAACCAACTCCAGCTTGGAGACAGTGCTGTCGTCAAGGTCACACATAAGAGACTTCACTAGTGCATACATGTTTTTGTTTGGGTGGGAATCTCGGGCACTGGGAGGATAAACATGTTAGCCAGGATAGAAAATGCTAACACCACACAGAGAGGCCTTGCCCTGGCAGAGAATTGAACCCACAACCTTCTGGCTGTGAGGTGACAGTACAGTGTACTAAATCACTGTGAAGAGGCACAAGAAAGGCAGATGGTTTGACACAGTCGGCTAGAGGATGAATATGAGGCTGACAGTCAATGAAAACCTGCATGTGTGATCTACATAACTGCTGGAGTGGAGTCTTGTGGTCAGGGATTTAAGAAGGCACAAAGGCATTTCGTGAAGGACCCACAATCCAAAATAAGGGCCTGTCAGGTGTATAATTTGGTGAAGCATTTATCATAGAGGTCCAGGGATAAAACACTGACATACCTGCGCTCATCCATTCTTCATTTCGCTGGCCAATTCTAAAATAAACCAAAACTCCCTCCAGTGCAAAATGAGGTTTCTGTGGAGCTGAAGCAAAACAGCTCAATACCTCATGTCCTTTATTTTGCTAAATGTCTGAGTCCCACTCTTCTATGCACTGGTCATTAGACATTAAAAGCAGCTTATGAGCCCATTACAGGCATAATGATCATGATGTAATAATCATCTGTGCAATTTGCACAATGTCTAAAAGCTTGAGGCAATGAGTACCTTCAAAAAGAAGTACACAGGAAACACCTTCATAACACATTCATTACAGATCCATAATGTATTATGTGATGATGGATTGTATGTACCTGTCAAATGCAATAACAGCGCAAGGGATGTAAACCAAGGACTTCAGGTCATGCATACAGACACACCATGGCAGCCATTAACGACTCTTATTTGGTCAGACACATTTCACACAACAGGTCAATGATATAGTTTAATTACATTCATGTCATTGTGTGTTATGTCCTTTAAATGGCAAAATCCCCTTTAGGCATCTCATCAAATTCATCACACAGAACAGTCTCTTACTGCACAATGTACTCCTCCAAGTGTTCATATCTTATAAAGAAGAACACTGTGATTACCAGACAGTAATTCAAGGGCATATGAAAAATACATACAATATACTTGCACAGTAATGAAATATACATGGGAGATATGCAAGCAATGCTCATGTAAGTGTGCGTTTAACTGCGATTTCTGAAGCAAAGATGTCACGTGCATAAAAACACACACACCCACCCACACGCACACACCCACTCACACACACACACGCACACACACACATTATTGGTCCCTATATTTTCCAAACGGTTACATACTGGTGAAAGTTAATGATAGTTCAGCTCTATTAAAGTGTTTCCTTGCAGTGACCCAACATGCAAAAAACTCTGGACTGATGCTAAATGTAGCCATTGTTAATGTTATCAAGTGCACTTTTGCTGTTAACGTTTTCTGTAACTGACTGCAGCTTTGTGATCAAAAAAATGATGCGTACAGTATAAAGTGCTTTACATGCCTCTGAAGTAGCCGAATGTAACAAACTGGTGTTGTTTTGTTTGCTAAATCAATCTCCCTAAACACAACTTAATTCCCTGGTTTCTTTTTTCTGCACTTGTGCCTATCTAGACTTTTCAGTAGCTGCTGTCAGCTTGTACTGCTACATTTAGGTCCTTGATTTGTTTTTAAAATTAACCATAAATTAAATTCCCTGCTCAAGCAAAGTTCTAAATTTGATTATCACAAAGCAGCAGTTAAAAGTCTGTGCATCACATTTAATTCATCATAATTTGCTCGACTGATTACACACAAGTGAGAGACCAAAAGAAAAACGTGAATAAATGAACACAGACATGAAACAGATGCAGGTTTCTTTTTTATGTCTATAAATGCTTCATGTCACCATCTATGTTTACTCTCTGAGATGTGTTTGTTTCACTGCTGGAGCGATCAGGTGATAGTGTGTGAAATTCAGGACATGTTTGTATGGATGACCTCCTGGACATTACAGTCATTCCATTACATTCTTTTTGATCTAGATCATTCATAGAAACATCAGTCATTGCTCAAAGCATTTCAATTGCTGCATCGCTGCTTTACAGCATCATTCTTCGATGTCTGGTTACGTCTGATGATCAAAGTCTAAGCTAGCTCTTAGAGCAGATATCAATCACTGTCGTTTACACAGACATGTGAAAGTGACAGTTCATGTTCATTAAATGTTAAAAGCCCCCCCAAAAAAGAAAAAAGGTTGTAGTATTCAAATAAATATTTGATTAACCCTATTTTGCGGCCTTAATTGCAGGACATTGCAGGCTCCATGTGATTGATTTTTAACGCTGTATATTTTTTAACCCATCATCGTCATTGCTATGCGTCACTTTTTGTGACAATTTGTTGCACAATCTGTACACCGCTAAAGTACAACAGCTGTAAATAATGTAGTGTACTGACATCAATACTGTATTTCAAAAGGGTAAAGCCCTGCAGTACAACACCAAAAGAGTGTTTCACAGCGATCAGTACTTAAAGTTTTAACAGGTTGTATGAAAAGCTGCTGTGAACTCCAAGCTTTCTGTTTCCACACACACGAGGCCCAGGTGACACACTGATCCAGCTGCACACTGGGGATGGATGAGCCGTGTAACTGTACATTTTTCCTGGAGAGACAACATGTCATGTCTTTTATTTTTTCCCTCCATCCATCAGAAAAAAACATCCCTTCTCTTTCTCCCTCCCTCCCTCAGATTTCTCTCACCCACAATGTTTTTCCTCATACTCCACCTCCACCTCCCTCCTGTATTTACAATCCCTCCATCTTTCCACAACTTCCTTCCTGCTTTCGCTCGCTCCTCTTCTGCCTCTCTCCTCCCTCTCTCGATCTCTCTCAACCCCTCCCTCTCTTTATGGATAATTCATCAGTGTTTCTCAGAGCTGCTGTCTGACTGCCTGCCTACGGTGATTTCCACAGGGACTCTTTCAGGGACCATTCCCACTTCAGCCGGGAATTAGAGCCACGGCTATGGAGGGAAATTAATCACAGCTACCTTATACTAACCTGTATACACAAACACACAAACACAAACACATGAACACGCACACACAGAGAGAGACAGGAGAACATTCTCTTTAACTTCCCTCCCCTGTTCATTCACACTTACAGTTCTCTGTCATTTTAAATGTATACACACACTTACAGAGATGTTCTTTTTCTTTGTTTCGCACACTAACAATCTGAAGCACACCCATACACGCGCACACACTCACACACAGAGCCTCCTTTGATCAGTTGTCCTGTGGCTGAGCAGTGCAGCAATATCACTGGACTTTAACAGTGATTGCAGTGATAAAACGGTGAATGCTGCAATCTATTGTTTCTCCATGCATGCGAGTGCAAAGGCATGCACACACCAAAAACACACTCAGACGTTCCACCTGATACACACTTAGTAGATATTTCTTGTCAGAAAAATTTTTCTATCAGAAGAAAAGGAGGACATTGTTTGAAATACATTTGCGTGGTTGTCATCATTTAAAAACAGTTAAGGCAAAAAAAAAAAGATGAAGACGAAAAAGGTAATGATGACAAAGAAGGAAACTAACAAAGAAGAAGAAGACAAAGGGAGTGATGGAAGCAATGGGGGACAGGAGAGTTTCAGACTTCTACCATAATGACTAGATACAGCAAGAGGCACAATTCAGCTTGTTTGTGTGCTTGTGTGTGTGTGTGTGTGTGTGTGTGTGTGTGTGTGTGTGTGTGTGTGTGTGTGTGAAAGAGTGAGACAGATAGAGAGAAAAATAAAAAAATACAGAAAACAGTGTATTGATCAGAGATCGAGTGGCTCCCAGTGTGAGCACCAGAGGAGGGATTGGGAGCACATTGAATGTCACCACACATACTCACAGTACTTTAAGTGTGTGTGTGTGTGTGTGTGTGTGTGTGTGTGTGTCTGCATGTGTGTGCTCCTATAGCTTTACCCTACAGAGCTATAGGAGAATGCCTACTGAGATTTGACCTCATTAGAAATTTATCAAACAGCCACTTTTCCAGGAAAAAATGTGGCTGCTAAAGGATTCATCAACAGGATGCAGTGAGAAGCTGCTTCATTGTGGCATCTATTCATATGTTTACAATAATGTGAAGCATTTTCTTGTAAACAAACAGTCTTTTGTTTGCCTTTACTGTGCATGATGTAACTCATTGCTCAACCTGTGATTATGTCAAATAAAATACACTAAAGTAAAGGAGAGTTGGTGCAGAAAACATGCCTGCTGTTGTAAATTTCAAGTCTTTCTGTATTCTTCACTATCGAACAGTTAGGAATTAGCCTTTAATGAGTTCAGGCATCATCCATGGAACCTCAACATTTTGGCAAATACATTTTTTTGTCTTGTTTTCTTGTCCTTGATTTTATTAAGAGCATTCTCCAACACCAAGATTTTTTGTACATTTTTAAAAAACTGCTCTTTGGTTTGATTGTTTCTGATGTTCAGTGACAAAATTAATTACTGTGTGTTTTCTAAGTTTTTATTGACCCTTTTTGCAAAGATGTTTTATTGATTTGTGCTTCAGAACAGAAGCTGCTCTGATTTGTTTTGGCTTCCAGGGAAACCGTTTAGTCCCAGTTAGACATTATGAAAATTACATAAAGTGCATTAATAATGTGTTTGTGAATTTAAAGCTGGAGACATTTGATCTGTTTTGGCTCCGGCTAAAAGTTGGAGATGATTATTTCTGAACTCCTTCCTGATGAAAGAGACGCCCTGAGCAGGAAGAAGAAGTCACCCTGAGCTCACATTTCACTTTTAAAGCAGAACAAAAGCACATTTATCAAAAGAAACGTGTTTGATCGTAAACACTGTTTAACGCGCCAAAAAGCCCTGACAGACTCTGGCGAAGGAGCAACTCCGGGGATTCTTCTCGACGCCGTCTCACTCTTCTGCTTAATTAAAATCGCAGAGTATAATTAGTTAAATGATGACTTTGAAACAAAGCGGAGAAATGTAAGTGGATTAGGAGGTTGGTACCAAGCTGGGAGGTAAGAAGGAAAAAAGAGAATCTGGCATTGAAAATGAGCTTTGAGCTTTTTGTGTTCAGCCCTCTGCAGACGACGGCTCCCCTCGTCTCCCCTCGTCTCCCCTCGTCTCCCTCTGAATTATGCTGTTAACACTCTCGTGAGCTCAGTTAATTGGATGGGAAGATGTCTGGATATTGATACTTGGAGCAGAATGAGGAATTAAAAGGGGAAGATCATTTCAAACAGACAACAAACAAACAGACAGTGGAGGAGTCAGGAGAAGTCCAGGCAGCGTTGACGCCACCTCGGCGTTGGAGGGTGCCGTCATTTTCTCTGTTCACTCCCACTCATGTCAGTTTTACCTCCAGCGTGGAAAGTCGCCCACGCTGGCAGATCTCCGACCCGAGGGGGAAAAAGGGAGAGAAGCGACACAAAAGCCACTCGGCCTGCATTTGAATCCCAGAAAGAAGCTTTTTTTCTGGGAACAGAAACACAAAAAGGTGCTCTTGAACCCGTCTGGCTTTTCATGCTTTTCTTTTCAAAGTCACTGCGCAGCCTTTGTCCTCCGCTCTGATTCAAAAGCAGCTGTAATTAATGCAGCGCCTAATAATATCTTTCACACCAGAGTTTGACCTGATGTGCTGAAACAAAACCTGTCGAGAGGAGCTGCAACCTCAAGTTCAGCGCTTCAGTCATCCTCAGGATCCTGTGATCTGAACGTCAGTGTGCATTTAAAACAGAGTGTGTGTGTTTGGTTTGATTTAAAGATGGAGGACGTCTGAGCTGCACCGAGGAAAAGCCCGAAGGCGCCTGAAAACGTCTCAGTCTCGTCTTCTCAGTGAGAGCGCCGTCAAAGAGCAAGAGCAGCAAAGAGGGTTAATGAGGAGGAGGAAACAAGAAGAACAGAACAAATCGAGAACTTCACTCTCATTTCTCACCTTCAGTCAGGAACAAATGTCAGAGCAGAGCCTCCAATCAGACATTCACAGTCACAAACACAACAAAACAACACAAACCAGGCCGGAGTATGAACGTGAAGCCACAGAAACTAAAATCAGATTCCGATGTGGCGACGAGCCGCCAGAAATGTTCATTACGAGCTTTGTTTGCTTAATAATGTTGTCATGAGTTTGTTTGATCGGCTGGAAAAAATCATTTAAAAGTGTAAGCAGGGAAACAACTAGAACCTCTTAGAAAACACTGGAATCGTTTCCTTTTTTTAGCTGAAAGTTGGATAAAAGTCCTGGTTGTTAATGTTTGAATCATCGAGCTTCAGCAGCGTCCGTCCGAACACACAGAGGATGAAACTGACAGAAGGAATCTGTCGTCACAAAACTGACAGCGTCGCAACATCAAACACTTAACACGTCTGAAACGTGACGAGTGTCGATGAGGGGACGTTCAGTTCATCTGGCAGGAAACTGACGTGAGGACAGAACCACGGCGGCCATGTTTGTGTGTGTGGCGTCTTACCTCGTTCACGAACACCCAGTGGCTGTCTTTGGAGGCCAGATTCGTCTCCACCGCCTGCAGACACACAGAAGAATCAGGGTTAACAACATGGACTCCTGCTAATTTCATCAAACACTGATTTGCAGAACACAACGCGGCGTTTCATCATGTTTCACTTCGGCTTCGTCGTCTCACGCCGCCTCGATCACAGGCGAGCAGCTGCTTCGCCCACCCGCAGCCTCTTTGTCCTCCTTTGTTCTTGTTCGTGTCGTCTCTGCCTGATCATCCCGTGTTTGGTCTGAAAAGTTCACCTCCCAGAGTACAGCTAAGCCTCTGCTGTTTCCATGAAGGCTCGTCCCACCAACAAAAGCTTTTCGGGGGGAGCAGAGGAAGTGTTTGCACTTATCAGAGCGCCTGGAGGCTGCTTGCTCCTCTGCCGCGGTGTGATAATCCCAATAACATGCAGCATCCTGCAGATGACAGCGAAGCTCTCAGCTGATAGCACAGAGCTCCGAGCTGCTCAGGTTCTTCAGGTCACCGAGCCGAGAAGTTCTCAGGCTTTATTACCCGCAAGGAGACGACAGAACCGTGCAAAAACTCGTGTGTGATCATGCAAAAATGATTTCTGACATGAATGATGGTGAACTATTTTTTAAAAAACTTAAAACGTGAAAGTTCTCCTTCAGACGTCACATAAAAGAATCACCTCCACTTACTTCTGTGCATTAAAACTAAGCTAGAAACCAGGTGGCCATTAGCGAAGCTTAGCATAAAGTATGAAAACAGGAGGAAATTAATCCTCCAACAAATTCTAACATAACATCAGGAAATATGGACTCAGAATCAGATCACAGTCAGTCTGTCAATACATCAACCGTTTACACACAGCGAGTTTGAACACCCACATGATGCAGCTCCAATTAACCTTCGGCTGTGAGACGAAGACGATGATGGATCCCAGGAGGAAAAGCAGACAGCTGTGTTTGTTTTGAACCGTGAAACTGTGGGCTCATATATGTGAGTGTGTAATCGAATCGAATGCAGCCGGCCACAGTTCACACAGTCTGCACCAGAAACGAGGTAAACAAGGAGTGTGTTTGTTTCGTGAAAGTGGTTCAAGTTTCTCACATACAGATACACGTGTGTGTGTGTGTGTGTGTGTGTGTGTGTGTGTGCCCACTCTGCCGTACACGTCCACATATGCTTTGAGTTTGAGGCCGTGTGGGTGTCGTTAAACCTTCTCGCTCCATAAATTAACACTGTAACTCGACGATTTTCAAACTGTCCGACAATTAAACAAGAAATGGCACATTTTCAAATGATGAGAAGATAACTGAAACATCTGGTGGACTGTGATTGATCTCTCTCACACACTCACACACACACACACACTCACACAAAGCCTTGAATTGTG
>JAUZTA010000028.1:4323043-4339625 GCA_034780835.1 Ctenochaetus striatus | reverse complement strand
AAGAAAAGATTGCAAACCACATGTTTAGAAAGGCTTTGTGGCTGGGAGGCGCTGCACATCAGAGACTAAAGCTGAGATATTTTTTCTTTAACTACATGTTCACATTCCTGCAGCCGTTGGGACCTGATGGTTGTCACACTCTCAGAACTGCTATTCAATACTCACCTGAAAGGCAGAGGCACTGTGGGGACGTGACTGTGTCAGGGGTCAGTAGGCACATCAGCAGCACCAACAATGGCAGAAAGATTTTAAAAAAAGCAAGTTGAAAGAAAAAGTCCACAACTGCTTGTTTTAAAAGCCAAACACACCATCTACAATGTAATTCTAGTTTTCTTCTGCCACAATCTCAAAGTTAACAAAATGCCAACAACGCAGAGTCACCATGTTTACTGTTTACACCATGCAAATCCAAAAGCTCTACATAAAATAAGTTCATGTGTAAGCACTTTGACATGTCTGCTGGTGGTTTGCCCTATTAACATACGTAGAACATAGTAATCGGATGCAGAAGGTGTGTGACAAAAACATTGATTTTTGACGGCGTGGGATGTGACGACTTGCATAGATATTGTGAATTTTAGCTGACTTCATTTCCTGTTTTATTTCGTATTTACTCACATTCATTTATTCCAGTTTGTTTTACTTTCTGCCACGTTTTAGTTTCACAAAGTGCCACTTATCACCTGTTATCAGTTATAAAATCAGTCTTCTCTGTAGTAAATACCTCAGGTGTTTTACTACCTGTTTGCCAGATGTTTGTAGATCATAGCCTCGTTCACAAACACAGAGGTGCGTTATAGAGGCTGCAGTGATCACCTGAAATTAACCTAAAATTAATCAGTGATTGACATAATAGTTAATGCACACATTAAATGTTGATACCTTTTTCAAAAGTTGAACATGTTGAAGATAATGTTTTTGTGAGAGGAGCAACTTTTAAACCAGTTGTCACACATCTTCCTCACTGACGTGTGGCCCATATCAAAATGAACTTTTGAAGGGCAAGTAGGTACTTTAAATGAGTCTTTGTCATCTGTGTTGTTGAAAAGTGAGAATAATGTATCATGTTCATGAGCAACCAGCGCTAATTTGTTTTTTATTAATGACGATGTCATGAAACTGGCTGCTTTTTTCAAACTAACCCTTATTTAGGTTTTATTGCTTAGAAGTATTAGCACATATCCACATGCAGCCTCAGCTAAACTATAACATTAACATAAGCAATCACTTGAACAATGCCCACTGCAGATCACCGCTGGGGTAAAGAACATTAAAAAAGGTGTTAAAAATACAATCAGTCACTCTGCTTATTAACTAGCTAACGGGAGTATCATTAGTGCAAAGACTGCATCCTGCTGCAGGCTTCATACGAGCTGTGACTTCCAGTTTGACCACATAATGATCTTTTCACCTGTGTGTCTGGCATAGTGATAATTAATTTGATTAGATCACCTCCTTTTGAACTATCTGCTTTAGCAGTCGAGGTAATGCATTGAATTGCTGGTAGGGCCGAGTATCTTGTCTGCTAATGTGCCTCAGTAATGCAACAGAACATAAACTAATCGCAAATAATGCCAGTCTGTCATTATTTTTATATAAGGCAGAGCTGAATCTTTAAAAAATCTAAAATTTTGTAAATTAATAAGAAGACTTTTCTTTCAATTAAAAAAAAAAACTAGCCAAACAGCAATGAATGTGTTTGAGGTGTTACACACTCTAAAAACAGTGCCAGGAAAAAAAAAATCCCGACTGGTAACAAACAGCCGAGACAATGTGGCTCAGAAGAGCTAGCTCACCCCAGAGGAGCATCATAGTGACTTGTTGACAGTCTGTTTTCTTGATGAGTAAGATCATTTTGGAGCTGGTAGGGACCGATATTTCACTGAGCTGATGGCTCCCTTCAAGGGTGTGACAGGCACAGATGCATCATGTCATCATTAGTGTACAAGACGGCGAGGATAACGCTCTTGAAGAGTGTGACTGTATCAGAAGTGGCTTGTCGTGTCAAGTAAAAGTCAGAGTGGAGCCACGGCTGGAGTCTGGCAGGTGAACAGGAGATGCTAATTGGGTCAGACGCTGCATCACCACAACTCTTCCCCCTCTCTCCAGAGATCTGCTGTTTAATATTTAATAAACCAGACCTACTCCCACCCTCTATTCACTCTGTGTTGGGCTTTTTTTTTTTTTTTTTCGAGGAAACCTATTGATTTCAGGCAGGGTTGTACATGCGCCCTGAAGATTATTGGCTTCACTCATCTCCATCAAGCTTTAATGAAGACCTGAGGAGGAAAAACGGCTGGAGAAGAGAAAAAAAAGACAGATGTGAGAGAAAAGCAGCCAGAAATGGAGGAGAGGAGAAATGGACCACGAGTGCTGGGTTTATTAATGAAGAGCCAAGAAGTTTCTAAGAGAAGTTTAGGAGAACTATTAGACATGTTATTGGAAAACAAGCAAACACTTGTTTTTTTTATCAAACAAGTGACCCAGAGGCACAACAATAATTCCCTTTTAACATTACAAAATCCAAATGCCACAACTTCTAAAGCTAACCAATCAACATGCCTCATCTTGTTGTTAAATCTGTACACAAACAGAGTTTCACAATGTAAAATCTGTGCAAAGCACTTAAGGTTGCCAGGTAAAGATGAGCACAAGTTGTGGCTTTAGTCTTTGTACAGGCATTTACCAAACTTTGATGAACAATCTTTCTGTCACATTCACCACTCTTGCTGAAACCAGTCAGGAGAAGAATAAAACATTTTTTTCCATTAAAAAAGCCTTCACTGCTTTTCTTTGCTAGCCCGTTAATGAGTAAATTTTCAGCTCTCATAAAACTGCCACTACTGCAGCATCCATGCTAACCTCTTCAGCTGCTTCTCACTTTTGTCAAACTAAACCAGTAGCTACCACCTCTTTCTCCACAAAGAATGATGATGGATTTGGTCAAAGTCTGACCAGTCACATTGAAATCTGGTTTGAGCTTTTCAAGATGGACCTGCGAGATATTAGACTTGAGATCTCAGCAGCATTGCAAAGTTAACATTAGGCGAGAAGAGGGTTAAACCCTGGACAGTTTATAACAGGGCTGAAATTCAGAGACAGACAATTTTGTAGCTAGAGTTACCAGTTAGCATCACTTGCATTTCTTTGGACTGTAGGAGGAAGCCTTGATTCAAAGGGGAGCATCCCAGGTCTCCAATTCCTGTACTAACCAGGTTGAACTCTGCTTGGTTTCCAAGCTCAAACAATAACAGACATGTTTATAGTGGTAAGGTTGTAAGCCTTCAGTGTGACCCAGGACATGTTCCTGTATCTGCTCGAAGAATGCGTGTGGCCTGAAGTTAGAAGTTCATGCTCACACCGACAATGTCACCATGCTAAGGCTGTTGGGAATGTCACTAGTTTTGCAGGTATTTGCTTTGAAACCACAACAATGGACTACTGAAAACTTTAATATGATGATGGCACATGATGAAAATGAAGGGATCATCAAAGTTATGACAGTTTATCCTGAGGGCAACATTAATGTCTGTACCAAAGTTAAAAAAAAATCTATGCAATAATAATTGAAACAAGTCACAAAAAAAAACAAAACTGCAAAAGTATATGATGGTGCTGTATGGCAATAGCTTTGGTGATTAAGTCGGGGGGATGACCAGGCATCAGTGGGATTCATGCCCTGCAGCAATGAATGCTTGATCTAAATTTCATGGCAATCTATCCAATAGTTGTCCAGATGTCTCAGTGCGGCCCAAAACTGAGGCTTAATCGACCGAGAGACTTACACTGCTGCCCCAAGAGAGGACACAATACAGGTATTTAGATGTAGATGCAGATTAAGCTCCTAACAAGGTTCCTGAACAGCTTTTGAGGTCAAAAAGGTCCGGCAGTCTGTTACTGCAGTGATGAACATTCACTGTCCAGGGTCCGACCCTGATTCGTGCTTAGTGAATGCTGTAATGGGTTCCTTTCCCCTTAGAGGATATAGGCCGGTAAAGAAAATAAATCATTGAATGAGTCCGAGACATGGCCAACTCAGATTTTAAATAGTCTGGGTCCACAGAGAATTATTAAAGCTCTTGCAGGACTTTCACCATTACTCAGTGGCAAGAATCTGTCAAGGTTAGTGCAGATTTGTGCTCAATGGCCTGAATTTGAATAGACTTCTTTAACACTAGCAGGACTGAGCTGCAAATAGCCAGTTTGAATTTTTGGAATTGAAACATCACAGCTTCCAAAATGTAACTTTATGACATGCAGACAAAGGGCTGACAAAGACAAGAGTGTTCAGTACCAAGACTGAAATTGGGACATTTCTATAAAAAAAATAAAAGACAGAAAAAAAAACACTTGAAGCTACAAATGTTTTTCAGAAGTATGACTCCAGCTGTGTCGGACACATCAGTGCTGAGGGCAGAAGCAATGAAGGGACAGCTGATCAACTGCTTCTCAACCTGCCTTTATTAATATTTAATGTCTGAACTAAGACTGAGCCCAGAAAGAGAGAGAGAGAGAGAGAGAGAGAGGGAGAGAATTGGGAGTAAAAAGGTGGAGTGACTAATTGATATGGACAACAAGAGAATTCTACAGGCTTTGCAGACATGATTGTGATCAGCGGGAGATGAAGGGGATGAAAAGGGATTAAGAAATGTAGAAAAGCATTTTTCTGAGGGGGTTAAAGATTTGCACTGATAAATAGTATTTGATCGGCAGAGTTGTTTACTACCGATGTCAGGAAATATTGCTCTCACTGCACCAAATATAGGGAGTGAGATATCAATATGAGAAATGTTAAAGGATAAGACGTGTTATCCAATATTGTCTTATTGTCAACAAATCCCATGAAAAAACAGTAGTGTGTTAGACTTCTTCTCAATATCTTATTGCAGCCCAACACTGTCTGCTCAAACTCATTCATTGCAACTGCAACTGAAGATGTAAATCCTTAAAAATGGGTAACAAAAGAGATTTATTTTTCAAAAAAAATAGACATTGTTGCCCAAAAACAGCTGGAAACAGAAATGAGGAATTTAAGTTTGTGGCTTGGACCAAAATCACAGATAATTAAAGACTTAAGACTTGACTTGGACTACAGGTTGGAACAGTGTACAGTCTTTTTGGGGGGGCGCATTAACATTTAGGAAATGACTTACAAACTGACTGTAATCCCCTTCCTAATTATCATGCGTAACCATCTGGTACACGCAGCCACAGATGACTGCTGCAACAACAACACCACGGTGAGCACACCTGCAGCTGCTGCGCCATTCGTGTTAACCTTTGACTTTAATAACTTCTAACAAGAGCCAAACAGAAGAAGCGCTAAATGCAACATCTGCAGGATCAAAGTAAAAGATGCTGGATCAACCACGTCAAACTTTTTTTTTTTTTGCACCTGAAAATGTACCCAGAAAAGTGACTTACTTGTTTTTGCAGAAGGAAATTTAGGAAGGTAAACAACAGTAGATGGTTCAACATATTTACCTTTATGTCAGCTATCATCTGTTTACTTGCTATTAGCTTTGTAGCTAAAAGGATGTTAATTTTAAATGGATGTGTGTTCATGAATGTATTGAAAAAACAAGTTTTTGTTTTCTTGCCACACTTGTTTGCACACTGACTGCATAACATTAAAGGCTCATTAGGTTACCTTTCCTCCGGATCCGAGGGGCTAGTAGGATATGCTAATTTCAAAGGTGGATAGTATCTCATTACAAGTACTGCACATGAGTTAACAAGTAGCTTTTTTTGAATGCTAATAGACAAAGGAGTGATTTTAAAACAGTGGTAAATGCTTTGAAATTCTTAGAGCTACATAGTGTTGAAAGCAGACCAGTTTGCATGCAGCTGATGACAGAATGTTCATTACAAACATTTTCAACCAAATACAAATCATACAAGAGTTTTGGGTGTTTTTTTCATGTCAGGAGGGAGTCTTTAAGACCCCTGTCAAGAAAGTTTCTACTTCATCATCAGTTTTTGAGACTTCGATGGTGCATCTTCCTAAATTAGCTTGTGTTAAAAGCCATAATCCCAAAGCAAAGCTTGGCCTTGTAATGTCCCACCACAGTAATAATGTACACAAAGCACAGATGGAAAAAAGAGGAGCAAAATGGAGGTCCAGAAACAGCTCATTTTTTGCTTGGGGCCCTTGTGCAAGTTAATCTGACCATGTTGCTTGGGACTATTTTCAGCCATGGATTTATGAACATTTGGTATGATACAGCCCTGACTATTTACAGCAGCTGGAGGACATTGATGCGTTTTTAATAGTTCTGGACAATAACGGGAGAGTACAGAGGAATGAGAAATATCAGGCTTTCGATATGCAGACAATGAGGGTGCTGAGACTGTTTGTTTGACAGGATTTGTTGACAGTAAGAGGAATTAAAACCATTTGCAACCTTATCCTTTGAATTTGTGATTGTTCAGTTACTGAGCCGTGACATGACGTGCTAAAATAAAAATGTAATGCTTGTCCATTAAACACATTTCTCTTAAAGTGTAAATGTTCCTCCTCTACAGACATGACTATAGATAGAGTTTGTGTGTTTGCATTTTCAAAGGAAAGTTCTTAAGGATATGGCATGTTATCTTCAAGGAATAAAACTTTATCTACCAAATCTAATCAAGAAATATGCCGTGACACAGTGCACTGTGATTTATCTTGTTGTTTTGAAAGAGGTGACTTTTTTTTCACCTTTATGAGGTGATCACATTTAGCAAGATTGCCAAGGAAACTCAAACAAGCTTAATTTCTTTGATTTGTTCTCATGGTGCGAGACAGCTCACCTTGTCCTCTTACATATTCCTCCAGCACTTTGAAATTCATCTCCTCTTAATCAATGAAATGTCTTTTAATAGTAGAGTACATTTTTTAATAAAAACATAAAAAGTATATGGTTTTCTCTTGATTTTAGATCTGGCACATCAGTATGAACAAAGACTGTTTCAGCATCACACGCTTTGCTGAAACGTGATTCTTAATCCTATTAAAACAGTAATGTTAAACAATCTCTGGAGTCAGAGGTGTGCTCTGATGGAGATTATGATGGAGAAAACTCTCACATAACTGCAGCAATGTTACCAGCTTTTAAGTGAAAACTAAAGTAAACACTGAAATTATTAACCAGTCTTCACCTTTAAGACTGCTTTGTCTTGGCCATGCTTGATCAACTGTGTTTAAAATATGCAGTTTTATCATTTAATTGTTCTATTTATGGGAGATGCCTCTATCAACAGGATTCATACTTCATGTAACATAAACAAAATTCATAATACAGCCATTAAATTTCATAAAAGTTCAAATGTTTTCAGAGTATCTAAACATTAGTATTGAAAACATAGATGACTAGCGAATATGCAATATTGAAACATGAAATACTCCGTGTATTATACAAATCTTCTTTAGCAAAGAAATGAAATAAAAATGATGAAGTTCAAAGTCTTCTTGGCTGGTGCTGCAGGTGCAGCATTCCAACATGTAATCACTGACTCTTTTCATTTCAAAGAAGAAGGCAGCACCTTTACACAGAACACAAATACACAAGGCTGCACACACAAGGTGCACCAGAACCTGCACAGCTGTGGTTTTCAAAGGCCAAACCTGTTTGTGCCAAACTGGAACTTGATTCAAAGTAAATACTGTTTACCAAATACATCTGAGCAAGTAAGAGCCCCAAAATAACCTCATAAATGAGCTGGCAAGCTTACAGAGTCACTGCTGGTTTTAGAAAGCTTTTTTTTTCTAACTGTAAATTCCAGTTCAGTCTAATGATATTTAAAATACTACAATACCAACAAATTAATTTTCCAATATTTCAAGAAATTATGTTTTGTATGTTTTTGGTGGAGTTTTGATACATTGGCTCCAAATTATTTCAATAGCTATAAGCCTCACCCACAACTACAATGAAGGAGAAGACAGTCAGAGTTAAGATTCAAATAAGACTGCTTCACTGTGGTACATGTGGACAAAAATTGGACAGCAAAGCACTGCGGACCAAAATAAATTCCTATGTGGCAGGAAAGATGGTGCGGCCAGTTGATATCTTAATGGCATCATGCTTGTTCTGGCCAACAGAGGGGGTTACTCACTACAGCAGCTTTACATCATTCTTAAACATGCTACTTCCTGCTAGTTTTAGAGAAAAGAAACTGGTGTGGAAAACCTGGTCAGAAGTTAGCAAGTACCATATGAATCTTGTAATATCACCAGAAATTTATCAGACTTTTAAGCCAGGTAGGGTGGAGAGGATGAAGACTGGATGGAGAGAAGAGTGAAAAAGATAGAGAAGGAAATGTAAAGATTTGATTACACAGCCCGCATATAAATTATTTCAAACAATGTTTCCAAGATAAAATACAAAAGTGACAGGTGCAATATGATCCTGCTCACCTGAGTGTTTGACTAAAAGTCTACCACTTATTAAAGATTGCAGAGGAATGAGGAGAGTCAGAAGGACAAATCAAAAACATGACCAGAAAGGCTGTTCAGGTCAGACGGTTGGTTTAGTCTGCAGTGTTTCTGTCCTCTCTGTCTCTCACAGTGAGCATGCTGTTCACTCTGCTCAAGTACAAATTCAAGTTACTTGTACTTTCTGTGACAGTTTTGATTAATGCCCCTTAATTCTTCTTCTACTGCACCACATCTCAGAAAGATATTGCATTTTAACATGTTTAGTTACTAGTTACTTTACAGACTTAAAGCAATCACAATAATGCAGTAGTAATTTTAAGCCAAAAGCATCATATAAAGTAAAGCACCATCACTTCTTTTCTCTTTGTACCAAAACTTTGATATTTTACTTAAGTAAGGTTTTTCATGCCCTTTAGTTGTACTTTCACTATGTTGAATAAGTACTTTTTTTATAGTACTTTCACCAGACAGTTAAATAGTATAAAAATTGACAAATTTAAAGTTTCATTGGTTTCAAATGCGTGTCATCTCACTCTCACTCTCACCACTCAGAGTTTTGGTTAAATTCTTTTGTGTGGATTTAACAGCAGCAACCTTGGCTACAACACGACTGATGGAAAACAGCTCAACCGTTTTTGTGTCTCTTTGTTTAAGCGTTTCAGCAGCACAGGCTTCATAAACCAAGGCTGAGCTAGCTGCTGTCAAACTGTCTTTGTGGACCTTTTCTTTTTTAACCAACTCTACCAGCGTGTACCAGTGCTACAATTTATTTCCGCTCAGGAGCTGTTACATTTGTACAAGTGGTGAAAGAACATCTTCTTCTTTCCCCCTCTACTCCACTTCCGAAGCGACGTGCTGTGTGGATCCGCGATAACAGAGTGACGCCCCACAGTTTTCAGAGCAGGTAGAGGGCTGCTGCCATGTTACACACTGAAACATCCAACAAACAACATGGACCGGGTCACCAGAATGTCTCCATGTCATGTGGTTAAGCGGAATACAAAGGGCATCAAGACACTTTTATATACTAACACACAGAGTGAGACACACACACACATATTGTACTGATCTATTCATGAGTCTGGTCGTGCAGAGGCTGGCAAAATCACTGCTGACTGGACTGAAATGCTGCTGATGTCTGCTGCTCACCTCACCTGACAAACACACACGCACACCCCCACACACACACACAGAGCAGTATCTCGAGGGATCGCATTCAAATTGATTAGACCTACAGCTATTTTTCTTCAGATGTCAATCCATTACTGAATGATGCACATGGCTCCTCTCAAGCCCCCCGACACACACGCACCTCCTCCATACACACACACACACACACACACACACACACACACACACCATCACACACACACCATCACAAGCACACATGTAAACAGTCTTAATGGTCTCAATGGGATGTTGTTTGTCATGTAATGAGGCCTGTTGCCCTGAGTACAATCATTAGTTGTACATGTGTGTTCCACGAAGAGGAACGTCAGAGGTTGAAGTTTCCATAGTTAGTGTCTCCATAGCATCTTTAAAAAACACTCACCGCTATATGGTGTGTTTGTGTGAGTATGTATTTTCTAACATTCATTTCATTAACAAACAAAAACAAAAATGAGGCTAAATAAGTGAATGCATATATATTCCTTCACACATGCTCGTAAAATTTATGCTGTTAGTGCGTGTATGTATGTGCGTCTGTGTGTGTGTGTGTGTGTGTGTGTGTGTGTCTTGCTCTGAATGCCTCTGTGTTCATGGGACCAGAAGTGAACAACAACACCTTATAATTAAACCGTTCCAGGTCAGGTGACTCTTCAGCGTGCTCGGCAGTATTCTCCATTAACACCTCCTTGTGTGTGTGTGTGTGTGTGTATGTTAGTGTTTTCTTACTGTCTGTTATCTCCTCAGGTTGGACAGGGGACAAGAGCCCAGAATGGTATAGAGATGAAATCATGTCAGAAAAAAACACAAAAGATATAAAGAAAGAAAAACAGAGATGGAAAGACAGAGAGGAAAAAAGGAAGGAAGGAAGGAAAGAAGGAATTCAATCAGCAGGTCCTTCATTAGTGAAAAGCTTTAGGCAGCTGACTTGGTGTAACCTGTGAAGTGCACAGGAGGCTTTTTGTGGGCAGGTTCAATGCTTGTTAACATGAAAAGATGTCATGAGAGAGATAGAGAGCAGAGGAACAGGTTCCCCATTCTTTTAAATCTAATGTCGTTTGAAGCCTCATACTGAAGTTCCTCCCCCACAGGACTCCTATTCCTTCTCCTCCTCAGATGACAACTGTTTAAATTAAGATTCATGTTTTATCTACATAGAAATGGCTCAAAGAGTTAAAATTCATGTGATATTCAAATAAACTTTGCCAACCATGTTGACATCATTAAAGCACAACACCAACTATACAATTAATGTTTAATTCCATATATATTTATATATAAATGTACGTAAGGAAGGAAGCAGCTCTATGATCCTCTCTGCTTTCATGTCACATAGGTGTTATTTGAATCCTCACTTCTCTGTCATCTTGCTTTATTAATGGAGGTGCTCCTGCTGTGGACTTGTTGCTTACATGTTGTTTAATTATTTCAGTGCTTCAGGGTCACTGATGCAAATAGACAGCCTCATTGATTTTCCTCCTGACAGTACCATGCAGTTTGCCAAACCCACGTATACTCAATGCACACATTTGCTCCATCACTCTCTCCGGCATCAGGATCATCAGTATGTGAATGTCATGTGTAGTCATGCCTGCTATTACCACGTCAAGTTTGGGTTATTGTATCCTCTTGTTCGCGTACCTTAATGTGATTGCACCTCTTTAACTTTGGCTGGCTCAGAATCTGCAGCAAGGATTTTGCACGATCAAAATGCAAATCCCACATTACCACATCTGCACTGGCTTCTGTTTTTTTTTATCTAATTCGACAAGACATTACATGGTGACATTTTTGTCCTCTAATCATCAGATCACCAGAACACATACCCTTTTCTCTGTTTGAAACCTTTTAATTTGTCAGTCGTGTTTCAACTCCTTGTCTGTTTTTTTTGCAAGAAGCACTGTGTAACTTTTGTTGATAGAAATAAAATACAGAGGAGTTTGTTTGCTCGATGGCCATAAATATAAATTTACAGGTTGACTTTCTAACATACAAGCACAAGAGGCCAACGGTACAAATCCTCACAGGCACTGACACCACATCCATACAGGATCACATGATGCGTGTACCTTCAAAAATGGACTCCTGTGCAGCAGACAACAGGAGACAGATCGTCAGATTATAACTTATTACTTTCACATTTATTAATGTTGTAAGGTTGTATCATCATGAGGTCATCCCAACCACATGTCATGTCATTGGATGAACCGAATACTGAACATCAGACAGCAGCATCATATGGCTTTGCTAAACTTATCTGCTAGCAAAGGTCTGACTGAAAACACAAATAAGCTAACACACTTGGTTAGGCCCGCAGCACATGTTTGTCTTGTTCACAGTTCGTGCTTTTGGTAAAAAAGCTTGAAGGGCAACTAGATCCCCTCAGATCATCTGTTGCTTAATGTCCACATGCATAAATAATAATCAGCAGCTAAGACCTTCACTTAACTTCTCCCATTTTCAGCAAAATACATACTAGTACTGTAAAACAGCAGAAAGAATTACTTTCTTACAAACAGGCCAATGCTGTATTTATAGCAACAAGCCATGAGCATGACTCTGTAGAAGTTACTGCACTCACAGACTGATCCTGCTCTGATCTCAATACGTTTGGTGCATTAGACAGCTGGCAGGAGCGAAATGTTTAATACCAACTAGGCACACCAGCACGACTCTCCCTCTAAAGCAGAGATGAAATGAAGAGAGTCTCAGAGTTTACGCAGCGCTTTTAAGTCTTATACGGCCTGTGATCAGTGATTAAATTGGCTTAAATAGCAGGGAGGTATGAGCGTGTGTGGGTGCGTGCGTGTGTTCTCCGGTTTGATATAAATTGGTCAAATTGGTGATAGTAGCAGCATTTTGCACCTCTCTCCCCCTCACTCCATCACAGTTCAGGTGCTCAAGAAAAAGGAAAACTTGTCTTTTATCCCTCCTATAAATCCTTTCTTCATCTTTGGATACTTTATTAAAGGTAGGATCAGTGAATTTTATCCAATACACTTTTTGTTAAATTCAGCAGATATTTCCTCCTATCCCGCTGGCTATCTGCTGTGTGTATGTGTGTGTGTGTGTGTGTGTGTGTGTGTGTGTGTGTGTGTGTGTGGTGTAAAAAAAAAAAGAAAAAAAAAAAATACAGTGTTTGTACACGTACTACCCTTTTCTGCCAATCAGCAACAGAGAAACCAGCTGCAGCCTCAACTCTTCCCTTATCTCTGAAAACAGATATCTGCATGAAAATGCAGAATAAAGAGTTTTGGCAAAGGACAAGATTCTGGTACTGGAAACAGTTTCCATTTGTAAAAATGCAACCTAAGGACCCATCAGCAGTCATCATGACAATTTAACTTTTTTATTGGCTTTTGGAAACATGGATGCATTTATATATTAAACTGATGGAACCCTGCCAAATTGTCTCTAAGTTCAGTCAAACTAATCGACCTGCAACCAAAACCATGGCAGAGGAAGTTTTGGCCTTAATATTCCCTGATATTACTTATAATCCTTAATGTGAATATTCTTTGGAAGTCCAAAGAAATGACCCTACTTTTATTTAAGTATGTCGATAAAATTGTAGGTTAGTGCCTAACCAACTCAGAATGAAAATTTCTGACTTGTCTTTCCTTGTAATTACTTTCTGCACCTGCATAGCATATTGATGCTAACTGTTAGGTTAAATATAAGCTAGCTGTTAGCATCCTTGCTGAGGCAAATCACCTTTATGAATGTAGAGGGGCGTTGCTTCTTAAGGAGCAGTGAAGTGTGGGGTGTGTTGCGGTCAGAAATGACAAATTTATCTTGGATGTGGCTTCACTAATGGTGAAAGACAGAAAAAACAGCAATGGAAACAGTTTGGCCCCTGCAAGTTAGTGACGATAGGTGAATATTCATTGTTCACCACATATTTGAGATCACAGCTGGAGTTTATCCAGGAGCAGCCAGAACACATGGCAGTAAAACATGATTTCTTATTGGATGGATAAATTCTGCACGTGCTAATGGGCCTCAGTGACAATCTATCCTTCCATCAGGACGAACACAAAGTGCTGATTCAGATCAGCAACATATTGCCAAAGAATGTCAAGTTAAAGTTAAAGCAAGAAATCATAAAAAGCCATTTGCCCTCTTTGGTCTGTAATAAATGTTGCCATGGACACAGCATGTGATGGCTGCACTAAATACACAGTGTCAGCAGAACATATGCTTCTACTTTGTATGCCGTTGAAGTTGTTCCTCTGTACTCCGCAGCAACTCCTTCTCACATAACTAATTTAGCTCCTGGTATGCACTCGGATTTGCTACAGTATAACTAGAAGGCTAACAAATTGATAAGCGAGAATATACAAACAGATACTTTAAAACTTCTGCAACAAGGTCTTAAAGAATACAAAACTAGCCGACTTATATTTTACCTGTTTGCTCAAAGAAACAAAATCCTTCTGTTGGGTTCCACCAGCTCGAAAGTAACCTTGAATTTCACCGCCTCTGTTTTTTGCATTAAATCACACATTCAGACACGACACGCAGTGGGCGGCTCACGACTCCTCAACACTCTAAAAGCCTTTTTGACTGTTTGCTGTTGCTGGATTAAGGGACTCATATCTTCATCACTGTGGCCTGCCCCCCACCCCTCTCTGCTTCACTCCGCCATTCTCCACAGGTAATTACCAACACTCAGCTTTACTACTGTTTGGTGCTTATTGTGTATAATTGGTGTTATTCACATCTATCACAGTAGACTGTCCAAAGCAGTGGTTCTCAAACTGTGTGCTGGGCCCCACTGGTGGGACATGGGGCCTCTGAAGGACGGGTGTAAGAAAGTGTGAGACTGCGTTAAAAGAATATGATCTGAAGTAGTAAGATAAACGAATGAAAGTTTGCTAAAACTATTGTGCTCAAATTCACGGAAGTTCAACTTAGATAGATGTTAGATGCTCCCTGTGCTTTAATCTTTTCAACCTCAGGTGTGGCAGTCGAAGTTTGAGAACAGCTGCATGTTTAACAAAAGATCTCACTTCACTCCTCTGCACAGTAAGGTATAAATCTTATTCAAGTATCCATAATTCCCTCACTTAAGTCAATGCTCAAAGTTGACACGTCAGCTGCAGGAGTTTCTGTGTTATTTAGTGAGGTTCAGTTAGGGAGGTCATAGTTGAAGTCCGGCATATTCCTATCACTGAAAATGCACCACAACAAGAAAATATGACAGGAAAACATCAGCAAACTCTAGAGTCCACTGAGGCTAACTGACTACAACAGGTTTTGCTAATTGCGGTAACTCATGCCTTCATCCTGCACCACCACAGGCTTTTGCTTAAGGGCCAAAACCAAGTTGGAATGATTCAGAATTTGTGTTTTTGTCTTGTTTTTTTAAATGTAGCTTTGTTACAAGACTTATTGCATGTAAAACTGTCCTATTTGTCTATGATTTTAGTGCTGTTTGTTGTGATTTTATTAGCTCAGTGGTTTCCAACCAAAGGCTCAGGACTCAGAGTAAGAATTGCAAGATACTTTTCATTGAAATGATTAACAGGGTAGGAAAAGAGGGAAACATATTTCTGCTACACAACAAAAATGAGCAGAGTACTTTGGGATTTTTTTTCTTTTTACAAAGTTTGGTTTGCAAACGTGTAGTACTTACCAAAGTTTTGTGAATGTTTCAGTGGATTGTATCAGGGGAAGCTGTGACAGGATCCCATGGCTGCACTGCAATCCTTTGCAGGAATTACAATCCTCTTTACTTCGTCCACTATAACTACTTTTTTGCTGCTTGCAGACTTCCGTTGTTATTTTAAGTTCTCACGACATTTTCAAATGTATCTTTACAGAGATAGACATTTTTGTTAAAGAGTAAATCCTTTCTGTTTAACTGGAAGGTAACTATGAGTCATTTGCCCACCAAAAAAAGTGAAAATACAGCAACGGTTTAAAAGTACCAGAGTTCCCTGTAAGGGTAATATAATAAACAAGGAAAATGCACCAGGAGGCCATTTTTGCTCTTTTTGTGAAATGTGACCCTGTTGTTCATGCTGACTACATTCTAAGAGGGAAATATGATAACAACACATAAAGAACATACACCCAACACAGCTTGTCTATCTTTCAACCTATCCATCTGTCTATAAACCTGCCTGCATGTTGATTCATTTATTTAAAGAAAAATCCCCCCATATCAGGGCCTACACGACAAATTCATTATTTTACCACAGCAGCTCCTTCTCTTGATGACAACAAAGACAAGGATTTCCGGTCCCTTTAAACAGAAAAGTTGAAATAAATGTATTTACAAAAACAGCACTCCTGGTCCCTGAGCCATTAACACTGCACCGTGCTGCATTAGGACAAGAACATCTTCCAATCTTTCTGTTTTTACTTAGTGCTTCTCTCAGTTCACCAAGCAAATCTGCTGCACCGAGGCCATGTCCATCCTCCCTGGTCCACAGAACAAGATGCTGTTAGCAATGCCAGCCAACGGAGCGAGCTGAAATTACAGCAGCTCGGTGCTGCGGTGTTAAGTGACTGCATGTTGCTGATGGGTATACTGTGCCTCCACCAGGTGATACTGTATATGTCTGTGGCATTCGGATCAATATGTGAGTGTTCACTCCTGGAATAAGAGGTGAGAGAAGGTGAGCATTGCTCCGTGTTCCCTTTTCTCTGTTTATTACATTATTGCTTAATTTATTCTTTCATTTATATGCACACTCATTCATTTATTCACTCATTTTCAACAACAGCTTCCTGTATTGTATGTTCCACTTTCTATCAATGGATAAAAACCCAATTTGGTGTGGGATTTAGGGAGTAAAAGCTGCCTAATAAGGCTTTGTCTTGGCTTTAACTTGCTGGTGCATAGCCAATTACAGTGACTGACTGCCAAACCTATATTTCCCAATGACAAACAAACAGAGCAGCCGTGATTAAGGTGGGTTGAGACCCAGACCAGGCAGCACTACTGCTAACAAACTTGGACAGATCTGAGGGAGTCTGAAATGAACA
>JAUZTA010000028.1:4097236-4109732 GCA_034780835.1 Ctenochaetus striatus | reverse complement strand
AAACCTGAAATTTTATTAATGGCAATTCTGCATTTCCTTTTGTGTAAGCAAAGTTAACAAATGTGGCTAAGTATAGCGAGAATAAAACTTAAACAAATGACCTCATCTGTGACCATTTCTGCATTTTGTACTTCTGTGTGCTTTAACATGTTTTGCGCTGTTCAGTGGGATCCAGCGTCTTCAGGATGAACAGAAAATTAATGCCTTATGTTAGACATGAGTTATTGCTCAATTTTTTTGCCAAAATGTAGCAGATCGAACCTAATTATTTTATTTGTCTCTGTGCAAATATTTTTTAACAATAAACTTAAAACATCAGCTGAAGAGCCATGAAATTATACAAGTAGTTGTGATGGCTAAATGCCAAAATAAAAACATTTATCACAGACCAACCAAGATCCAACGCTAAATAAAACATGAAAAGACATCATTCTTTCAGATTAGTCAACAAATAAGAATATCATTTAGATCTGACTTCAGCTGTGGTCGATGTAAACTCCAGCTCACTGTCAGCTTTCGCCTACAAGCATGTAATTTACTTTGTTCACCACTGAATCACACACTACTGAGGCAGCATGTCATTGACTCTGTCTCACCTGTAATTTTGGTATATGGGTAACATGTCAATGTGCTGTACTCATCTGTGTCATATTTCCTCCGCCAGGTCTCGGGAAAGCCTGGAATTACTGTGTATGTCACCTGCTGTAATGACTTTTCCTTTCCTCTGAGCAGGTGAAAAGCTCACCTGTGGCTGCAGGCCTGATGGATGGGCGGATGCTGTGATAACTTACAGCAGCCCTGCATTGGTTAACGGTGCCCAGTGCTCTGAATTTAAAGGACTCTTTTATCCTGAAGGAGGTGCCTCATTCAGGATACACAGAGAGATGTTGATTCAAAGCTGAGCAACAGCCTGAACAATATTCACCATGCAGTGATCTAACCTGCTTTACCAGCCCTTTCATTTAAGTCTTTGTTCAGACAGTGAATTACCACATGCCCTTGGTCAGCCTATGAGGAGAACTTACACTATTATTTGTTATTTTGTTCAGACCATCTACATTTGTAGGACTATACAGGACCATTTTGAGCTGCTTTCACCGTCTCTATCTGAGAACACACATTAAAAGCATTTCATTTTTTTCTATTTTTCCAGTCCGAGCACATGCACTTTCATTTCAGACAATCAAGACAAGGTTAAAATCTGGCGTGTGTTTAGTTGCATCTAGTGATAAAACATAGCAGGATAAAACCTTAACACATTTCCTCATTAGTGAATGAAGAAATGCAGCCCATGCTACTTCACATTGCTAATTCACACTGTTATTAACTATGTCTCCTGTTTTTACTGTTTGGATTGAGAGACCTTGAGTAGACAGATTTACAGATAACGCCTTTAAGTGGCCTTTGTATAAAACTCGGTCCGTTTCTTAGAATTTTTTACATGCTGAAAATGGCAACAACAGAAAATAAGAAAAGAGGTACAGATGGAGCAGATTGTACTCAGGTACATACTGTACCTCAGGAGTTTATAAGAAATAAACTCCATGAATGTGATTTTCCAAGGGTTTCTTGTTCTTGCCATCTACACAGAATTTTGCCAGTAACTCAGTTTCTAAGCAAACACCACTAGGACAGTGACCAGGAAATATATTATATTATTGTTATATTTTTGCTATAAAAAGCACATGCATGCTTATTTGTTTTGCTTTTGTTAATAAGATGATTTTGGATGACACTTTACTTGGTTGCGGAATGGTTGTGAGCCCGCATTGTGTCTTCACCTCCACATGCAAAGATGCCTATTTATTTAATATTAATAACATGTAATAATTAAATATATATATTAATTATTATCTTGTCTCATCATTTCAGACCTGATGTTTGTAAGAGTCAAAACTCTTTGATCAGTATGTCTGATCATATGTGGGAGAAGCATGCCTTCAGGGCTTTCTGCCAGAAGGACAGCTGGTGTAATATAAAGAGCGAAGAAGGAGTGAGTGAGGAAGTTGTGGTGGATGAACGGGCCAGAAAAAGGTTTTTCAATCAGGAGACTGGGTTTTGTGACCCAAGCAAAACCAAAACTCAACATTAAGTTACTATTTGTAGGCCTTGTTGGGCTACTCTTCTCTTTTTTTAGATGTATAAAGCTGCTGAATGTAAACTCTGAACTTTAACTTTAGAAATACAGCTGAATAAGCCTGTGCAACTCATACACACATACATATGTTTATGTGTGTGTGTATATACGTATATATATGAGATATATATATAAGATCAGGGAAAGACAATACTGATGTGAAATCAAGTACGTCCAATATCAAGTACTATATCACAAAATCTATATAATCCAGCGTTATTGCACAGCCCTAGAGTGGGAAGTTTCTCTATTGTTTGAGACTTCAGATTGAATTTTATTCTCTGAGAATTTTTTATTATTGTAGTCTAGTGTGTGCTTGGTTGTCTTCTAACCCTCTGAAGAAAATCTGCTTTTTTCCAAGTACTTTTCTGCACTTAAGTCACACTGATAAAATTATTTTATACAAGAATTCAATTAAATAGGGGTTAAAGAGGTTAAATTATTTAAAATTATATTTTTGCCATCTGACAGCAGCCCCTGCTCCTTACTTGTGTTAAAGCCTGTAAAGCTCAGGTGTGAACTTTCAGTGACTCTCCACCTTGAGCATCCCTCTCACCTGCAGGATGTCCTGAATCTGACCGAGCTGCTGCCTCAGCACCTGCTTCTGGTGGAAGCTGAAGGCTGGGTGGTGAGATGCCATGGTAAACAGCAACAGAAACTGCTCCTCAGTCCTCCCGTCGTTCAACGCCAGGCCGTAGTTATTAATCACCGTGTCTATGTGGGTCAGCGTCCGGTACAGGACCCCTGCCGCCTCCCTGTTGTCCGAGCCCAGCAGGGCGAGGGACACCAGCAGCTTGCTGCGCACCACCTCGTCCGTGATGTTGGTGAGGCCCGATAGGTCGGCGGGGTTGTTGGCTTTGATCTCCGCATCCCGGAGAGAGTGGTAGTCCTTGCGAGCCAAGTCCTCCAGGCAGGAGCCAAGGAAGCGGAGCTCGATGGGCACGCAGAGGTCCAGAAGGCCGCATAGGAACTCGGCTCTCAGGGCTGAGGTGAGGGAGGAGAACCAGCGGTACACTTCCTCCCTCTGGACACAGCTTTGGCTTTCCACCATCCTCACGCATCCACTTAAACTGAACTTGAGCTGTTGTTGTTTTCTCTGCACAGTTATTGGAATTAAAACGTTGGACAACAGAGAGAAAACTTAACAACAAAGGCAGAGCGTGTTCATGTGTACGTGCATAATTGCGCAAGCGCGCGGCAGCAGTCCTACTCTCTCGTGGCCACAGTCAGCTTCAACTTGAGTCAGTGACCGACGCTGTCTCTCACTTCACAGGGTGTGCAGCAGCCACGGCAGTGAAATGAAAGAAAGTCATTTCCTTTGTTGACAGAGCCACAGTAGACTCCTGAGAACAATAAACTCACCAAGTCGCCTTAATGAAGCCAAAATATTCTGGTTTGTGTTTAGCCCGCAGCACCAACCTGGAGTCTCTCCGCCGTGTCCCTCCCCGCCGGTCGGACCGCTGCCCCCTTGACGGCACAGTAACAACTCTTGCAGAATGGCAGAGTGGATCAAACCCACCGACTCATTCAAGGAGACGCTTGACTAGACTTTCTGTTGGGAGCCACCCTCTCCTGTCCCGCACGGCGCAACAAACCCGTCATGTAGAGACTTACTCCTGCGTCTTCATGGTTCCCCACATTTTAGGCGAGGAACCGTCGGCTAAAACTCAGTGACAAAGTCCCAACAGCTAGCAAGTCTGTGCTGGGGTTGAAGTTTAAAAACAAAACCAGTTGACCTGAGACTGCTGTTGCCACTGGAAATGACATTATAACATTTCCTTGACATTACCTCATCATACGCAGCTGTGAGGAAAAACTCATACTAGAGTTTTTGTTCGGCGTCTACGAGTGAATTCCGTGTCAAGTATAGTTGTATGCCCTCGGCATTCCGCAGTGAGTCCTGACATCCAGAAAAAATAATCTGTGTATACCATTATCCCAACTCTGGAAGCAAGACCAGCCCACCATACCGAAAAGTCTCATTTGATTGGCTACGAGCCCCGTATGTATTCAAGTCCTCACTCGTGATTGGTTGAGTGGGATATACACTATCCTCCTATTTTATATTTTGTTTTCTCCGTTTAGTAAAAGTAAAACGGATGTTATTTTGTCCATTAACTGTTATACTTTCACAGTCAATAAAGTTTAGATGTAGACCAGCGCAACTCGTTAAGCTCTTATATTTACTATCTTTTCTTTTGGAGCTTTGGGAATAAGTCAACTTCCTCAGATGAGTCAGTAACGTACTTTTCCCAAATAAAAGAAAGAGTTTTCAGAGTATACAATGACGGTCACTACTTACACACAAAAACGAGCATTTAACGACACTGCAATATTTGAGGATAGTGATATTACAGTGCGGGTCCGAGCTTTATTTGAAAAAAAAAACTTGTAAAGCCACAGTAAGAAATATCAAGGGTAATATTAGCAAAAAGATAAAAATTTTGGCCGTTTTTTTCAGATTAGCTGCTGGTTTACTAGCCACTGAAAACAATAACATATTTTCTACGCAAAGGCAGCAACAATAGATGTTTTATTTTGAAGCATATTTTCTGTCTTAATAGTTAACCCCTCATGTATCCTGTAGGCGAGTGAAACTCCTGACGCTGTTATTTTGTAGTTCATATCTTGGACCAGAAGATGGCGTCAGATATCCACCAAACCCGCTGGGCTTGTTGTTGTGTCCATCATGACGCCGGACCACGTCTCGTCACAAGGCGATATTAGCACCACAAACTACAAAAGGTTTTAAAATGTCGAGCAGACATAGTTTTATGTATCACAACATGTTTTAGATCTTGTCCTTGCTCCTGCCCTTCTGTGTTTTCCTTCTCCAGTTTATCCTCCTCTCCATCAATACAGCCTCCCTTCATCCTCCCTCTCATTGAGAATATTGGTCTCCAGAGGTAAACCCCGCCCCCAAACTCAGACCCCGCCTTTCCGCTGACGGAGGAAATTACAGTTAAGGTTGCTATAGTAACCATACCCCTCCCTCTGAACCAGGCTTGTACCACTCCCTCTCTGCATCAGGGATGGTGCCCAACACACAGACACACACACTTTAAGTATGAAAACCTAAAACAGTAAGACAAAGAAAGACACAGACTTAAGTCATTTTCTTTCAAACACTTTCATTATTTTCTCCACATATCTCAAAAACAAAACAGAGTAATTCCCAGAAACATAAAGAAAGAAAGAAAGAAAGAAAGAAAGAAAGGAAGAAAGAAAGAAAGAAAGAAAGAAAGAGAGAAAGAAAGAAAGAAAGAAAGAAAGAAAGAAAGAGAAAGAAAGAAAGGAGAGTCAAACTATAGAGAGAGAGCTTGGCATGCTGTAGCATGCTGCGGACTAACAGGGTGGCACAGGGCATCGTCACCAGGCTGATGGCATACAGCAGAACTTCAGTCTGGGACCCAGAGGAAATGGAAATGTACTGTTCTGCCTCTCGGGATGCAGGCACATTAGACTGTACTCTTGTTATAATGTGGGAAACACAAGAAATGAGCCTACAGCCGAGTTTGAGTTCCAATCCATAGTTCGAGAAACGCTGTCGGACAGGATAACCACAGCAAGCCTCCCTGGAAGTTGTTACCGATGGCAGCAGGCTCAGCCATTTCATCCCATCCCATAACATGGAAACAGGAGGATGCACACAAGTTCAGACACTCTGATGGGCATTCATGTGCACACACGAACACAGACACAGAGGCTGGTCAGCCGGGTGGTTTTAAGTCTCTCTCTCTCTCTCTCTAACTCACACACACACACACACACACACACAGTGTCTTTCCTGGATGATAAAAAGACAAAATGTGATTTATATCTGTAACTATTTAGTGTCTGTGTATGTCTTTCAGGATCTTAAGTCAGTGGAGAAGCCAGTGAACAGAGGCAGCAAATCCTGACCTTGATCCAGACCACTGCTGTCTTCTACACTAACAACAGACTTGCATCATTTCATCAAAATCCTTTCAGTTTTGTCAGGCTGCTTTGAGTATCTATCAGCTCCACAGAGAAGCTTTGACTACTTATCTGACCCACATAAGATCAATTACAGTACATAAAATATACACCATTTTATAACAATGAGTATATCATGATATCAGTGAGGTGAGTTGCCTGCGTACAGCATAACCCTACCCCACGACAGCCTGTTTACCCTCCTGCCCTGCTGCTGCCTGGCAAGAGATACATTAGTATCTGCTTATGTACCATTTTTTTCTTAAGCTGTGAGACTTTTTAACTTTTCCTCTGCACTCAAAAGTATATATGTAAAACGTTTCTTTCAATTAACTCATTAAACCATTTATTAATTTATATGTTTCACTAGTGTCTTTGTTGTAGAGTGATGATAAATAAATTTTTTTATCCTGTAAAAGACTTATGGACCCTGGGTGTCTTTCCAGATACTGCTCCTATCAAAACTTAACATGTGGCATGTGCTTCTGAAGCTTCTTGTACTTTCAGATTAAAAGCACAACTCAAATATATTAGTACATATGCATGCATTATTGTACTTTTATTTATTTGCGCTACAAAAGCAAGGCGGATGGCAACGTTTTTTGTTTTTTTTTCAGACATCTTGCAAGTATAGTACAGAAGATGTAGTTGTCTTCAGGTTAAGTTTTGAGAGAAGCACTGGAAGACACTAATTTATTTATCAATACAATCTTCTCTTTAAAGCTATATTATACTGATGCACATACATGCTCTGCTACAAATGGTGCTGTATTGCCTCTAAAGATCTCTGCCAGTGGTACAGTGGGCACAGGACTTTGCCAAGGACGGTTTGTCTTGAACTACCACCAACTCAGAGGAAGCACCATCCTCTGACTGGTGTGTGTGGAGGTGGGAGAGAGTAGGAGGGAGAGATGGAGAGAGCATAGCTGACAGCTGATGCTAGTTGGCCAAATGCGGTTGAGCAGTGACAGTGTCCTCATGAGATGCTCTGCTAAAGTTCATGAACAGCGTGAAAGGCCACTGAGCTACTTGGAGACCACACACAGGAATGTGCTCACATACACACACACATTGCTGGAAAATGACACTGCCACTTGATACAGACACACTGACAAAACCCATTTACACTCGTGCTCGAAGCAAAATTACTGTATATACAACATGCACTCGTTTGTTTACATGCACACACACAGACAAGTAATCACTACGAGCATGAGATGAGGAGTACAGGGAGACAAACATCAGAGTCGGTCTGAATGAATGGGATCGGGTAAAAACATTTACAGAGACTGTTTGTCAGTTTGTGTGTATGTGTGTGTGTGATCAGGTAGCCATCAGCCATGTATCCAAGCAGCAACCCACACACGCCAGCTCCAGAGTCTTACACACACACACACACACTCACATGCACGCACACACACAAGCAAACACATGCACACACCTTTAACCATCAGTAACAACACCTGGGCAGGCAGAGGAACCAAAAGGCAAGAGTTATATAAAGAGGGGTGGAGGGTTACAAAATAAAGAATATATCCATCAACATATTGTACATGAGAGAAAATGTTAATAAATAAATTATAAGTTACAAATCTGTTGAAAACTATGATTTGAAGATGAAAAAGTCTGTCTGGTCAGTCCTGTCTGCAGACAGTGGAAGCAGACATCTTGCTGTAACGCCAGCTGCAACCCTCATGGCCTGGGGATCAGACCGGTTCAGCCCATTTGAGTCTATACATGTGAACTGTAGAAGCCCACTAAGTCCAATTTCTGGACTTAATCATCTCACTGTGGTCCAGTAATCTGGACCGGTTTACCCCCCAGCCCCCTTTCGTCCACTTCTTTGGGCTATGCACCTCCATGAAGACTGGACCAAGCTTAGCTGAGGTCAGCCCGGGTTAGCCACCTGTAGCCCAGTTGGTGGCGGCGCCGTTCTTGGTCCCAGTCTTCCTTCAGCGGCTTGCAGTCCTCTTGCCAGGAACACGAAGGAGCAGCAGATTTTGTCATAATACTCATATGAATTTATAGTTGTTGTAGCATAGATAGGCTGACTCTGAAAGCGGTGCTGTCCTTAAATAAAAAAGTGGATAAACAAAATAGCCACTCCAATGTTGAGCAGAATCACCATGACAACAAGGATAGAGCTGTAGGTCTGTGTGGGAGAGAGAGAGAGAAAAGGAGAGAAAAGAGAAGAGTGTCAATAATAAGGACCCACACACACATCTGCTAATACATACAAATGTGCACATAGTCCTTCTCATTCTGTTGCCTTTTAAAGAGAATCGATGCACAACAGCCTAGACATGTTTTATAATCACAGTGCAACAAGTCAATGTATGCAGTATAAGAGGAATAATTGAAAAGACAGTAAAGTGGTAAACAAACCTTGAAACCAGCCAGAGGTTAAGTGTAGGTGGTAAGATTCTTTGCTTTAGCACAACTAAAAGAACAAAACCACTATTTCTACATCAATGTAAATGATCCTCTGATTTATCAATGAATTCTTATGAAGTTATTGATGATTATAGGGCCTTTTATTGTTGTTGAAATAATTTCACAATTTTAGCATCGGGTGCATTTAACCTTATATAACTGCATGCAGATGTCAATCATCCCGCTGCTGTCAGGTGAATTCTGGTAACTGTCACTTCAAATTGAGAAGGCGCTTTAGCTGGATTAGAATATCCTACAGCCGTGGGGTTTAAAAACCTTCACAAAAAATGACAAATGAACTCATACACATGGATGTCAAGTTAAATACAATGCTGTGACAGCTTAAAGATGCAAGGTTTTCACCTGACACCAGCAAAATCTCCTGTGCTGAAAAACAAATGTAAATATTGGCTTAAATGCAGTTGTGTGATGGTAAATCTATGGACAGGTGTGTTGGTTTATGCCCCACCCACTTACCCCGACCTGCTTTACCTACTACACCTGCACTGGAAGAGCCTGTGTCCACTAAGTTGGACTAGCTAAGTGTAATTTACCAGAAACTTCTTCAAAACACTGCAGCTGGGTCATCAGAGAAGAGTTTGGTATAAGCTTAAGCCAGAGTAATGCAGACAGTAATGTTTCCTTAATTTTTTTTTAAAAAAAGACTCAATAACTTTCAGTCACAAGATAATTCTGTTCAAGAGGATATCAAAAATCCCTATGAGGCATAAACATGAGGCAGTTACATATACAAATCACAGCAATGTGTCTGTAGGAACTCTGTAGGCCAAAGGAACACAGTTACACACTGTCAGCAATGGATACAAAAAATTGCTAGTTAGATAAATAGGAAAAAAATATGCAGCAGCTGTACTATTACTACTACTACTACTACTACTACTACTACTACTAGTTCCTCAGGCAGTTTCATGAAATGTTATTACTAAATAGATTCAATTTTCACTGTACTACTTATTCTTATTATCTGGTTTGCATTGGTGGTTTATGGCCAAAGATGGAAAACCAAAATTATGACTGAAATTCTGTTTGATAATTGCGGTGACTTTATAATGTGACACCTGTGCAATAGTAATGCAGCAGTATGCATCTTCGGTAAATAAACCACTATTGTGCTGATACCACACAAAGGCCCACCTTCACTGACAGAGTGAGGTCAAAGGGCGAGCTCCGCTGCATAGCAGCAGCCTGGAGCTGCTGGGGAGTCAGTGTCTTGCTCGATGACACTTCAGCAGATGCTCGGTGACAACCTGGGTCATGTGGGTGAAGGCCAGTTTTTTAACCACCTGTCCTCTCCAGGTAAAAAAGTGAGAGGGAGTCTCGTATATCAGACACTCATCAGACACTATGTGCAGATTATCATCGATGCAGCATTTTTTTTTTCACTCCACACAGACTCACTAACTAAGAGTCTCTCCTGCTTAAAAATGATGTTTTAACTAACAGTGTATTTTGGTCTTCCTTAAGGCTTTACCAAAAGAGGAGATGCAGAAGACCTATGGTTTTAATTATATCTACATCTAAAATTATTGTAACAATAGCTGCAGTGGGAGAGGGGAAATGGGACTCAGAGTAACACTACACTCTGGTATTAAACAGCATTCATGCAACATTGTTGTAAATGAATCTGTCCAGAGTGGCTGCTAACAAGGTTTCTGCTGATCAATCCGGTGATAGGCTTATCACAGATCTGTGTCATAGATGATTACCAGACCAGGAGGCTGAAACCCTTTAATACTCAGCCTTTTCCACCTCTATTAAGTAATCATCATAACATTTATTCTGGGATTTTTACACTGGAGTTTCTGCTTCTTATCAGTTGGTTAATTTCTGATTAATAAGATTATTTTTCAGACTAATTACTTCAATTCTGCCAGTGATGCAGAATCATTCACAATTAGTATTTTCAATTAGTAAACCAAACGGAAACTATCAGCTCTTAGCAGGCAAGTCTGCCTCTTATATATGAGACAATTGGACATGATGGAAAACACAACTGTTTTCTGATATTTGGATGATACTGCAACTCTAATATCTGTACACAAAGCACACAAAGACAGCCAGCAGCCCTGCAACACGACACAATAGCTACAACTGGCTGTTGTTTCATTTTAGCAAATAAATCTTCTAATCTATCTTTTAGCAAGAAAGCGAATAAAGGATTTTTGCCAATTCTAATGCAAAACCTCTTAGTTAAAAGAGTTCTGCAAATTTTCAGCCCAGGATTCAAATAAGTAAATTAAGTTTTGTCCTGGGTAACAAACTCCCCCAAACATATTCCTGTGAAATCATACGAAAAGGCTTTGCTGTGCTCTCACTGTGTTATGGTTGTGAAATAAACACAAATGCAAAATCATTTTCCTGTTGTTATGGTTGTTATGACAAAGCAGCCTTTGCTTACTGTTTTCACATCATAATTGCCTACAACTGAGGCACTTTAACATAAACTGCTCCTAATGAAGAACATGTGTGATAAGAGCAAAAGGCGGAGCAAATACTACACCAACAGGCTCAGGGAGCTTTCCCACATCTGAGTTCTCTATCTGACTTAAATAAAAATCTGTGATTTTAGAAATTTTGCTGTTAACTTATTCAGTCCATAAATCCAGAGGAAAGTCACCAGCTATTCAAATTGTATTTTTGTAAAGGCAGAGCCAAGGTTTTCTCTCACTAGAGTGCTCTGCAGCCGATTTCACTCAGAAGAATTGGTTGAAAGGCCCTAACAAGGACTATAGCCGATGGTGTGGGACATTGTGGAAAATAGGGCGACAGTAGCTCACACTACACATAACATCGAGGGCTATACTGGACTATACAAGTAAACCACCACGAATATTCATCATGTCTGCTCTTTTATGATAAAAAAAACCTTTCCTCCAGAGCAGCCAATATAAAAGCGCCAGTGATCTAATGAAAGTCTCTGACACACTGTTAAGTAAGCTAAAATCCTTGACACCAAACATCAAGCCTGAGCAACCTTCATTCTCCTTTTTGATCAGCAGATCTTCATCCAAATGAGAGCTCACATAGAAAAATATCACCACCAAAGTCTTTTATGATCTTAGGAAATATGGTTATAAAACTATACAATGCAACCGATACATACCAAATGACTTATGTGTGCCTTTATCATCAGCAGGCTGCACTACAGTACTGTACTGTTTTCTTTTGTGGCCACCCAAGAAAGCTTCAGACAAACTGCTGACAAGCCAAAATGCAGCAGCATGTGTGCTGACTGTTTGGTATCACATTTATCTTTAAACATTTTAGAGTTCTGCTCTTGGTGTTAAAGTCACTACGTAAAGTAGTGATCCACTGCATGTCAAACACACTTTAAAGATTTGTGCCTGAAAAAGGTCTTAATACATCATCAGCTCATTGTCTTTCAGTTGTTACATGATTTTCCACTAACACCAGCACAGAAAGAGTATCTATCCAGAGCCTATGGCATCACAATCTGTTGACATTTTTGAGCCAAGTCTTAAAGTGCTAATTTTAGCTCATAGTGACTGATTTATCTATGAAGCAGTCCCTTAAGTTTCGATGGCATTTTTTCCCTTAACTTTTAAGATCTCTTTGTCATCGTTTGGGTTTTGTTGTTGAGAACACTGAAGGGCTCGGTCGTCTGGGGACACAAGCTTACTGAGGTGTTGCTCCTGTAAATATGAACCGCTGGGATGCACAGAGGTTCATTTCTGTGTTCCATGATGACAACTGATTGATGTCTTTGAGCAGACGCAGACTTGCAGTGCTATTTTGGTACAGAGGTTTCATGCTATACAGGATACAGTGATAGAAAAAGCTTCTTTTTCTTTTCTATACGACGCACTTTTGGCTTGCAATCTAGCACATAAAGCACTATCGCATAGGTTGATATACTGATTGATAAAAGAGATTATATGTGTGTATGTGTGTGTGTGTGTGTGTGTGTGTGTGTGTGTGTGTGTGTGT
>JAUZTA010000028.1:4069550-4080410 GCA_034780835.1 Ctenochaetus striatus | reverse complement strand
CTTTTATTACCTCTTCAGCACTGAGTGTGACCTCCAAACAACACAAGCCTTTTTGCTTTTTGGTCAATAATGCCCCAAAGCTAGGGAATACACTTACATATCAATACCAGGGAAGCCAGCTCGCTTAATACTTAAAAAATAATAAAATAATAATAAATAAAAACTTATCTCTTCATTTTAGCCTTCAGCTAGTTCTGACTTTTCTGATACAGGTCTATTTTTTTATTACTATTTTATTTTTATGTTTTTATTTTAATATTATCTGTTAATTTCATTTTCTAGCTCATTCTGTGAAATATGTATACTCTATTTTCATCATTATTGTTATCTTATTTTTACAATTATTACTAAGTGGGTTTCATTTTCTGTCTTATTTTATATAAATTCCCTACCTCTATTTTTGTTATTGGGACTGATCCTGTCTGTAATTGATCTCAATTATATTGTGGAATGAGGCTGTCCTTTGTTTATAGTTAAAGCCAGGTCCCAAAATGATTCAGAGACAAGGAGTCATCAGTAGGGGGTGGACAATGGTACAATACAAGGACAGAGAGATAAGAGAGAGACAGAGAGGTAGTGAGTCACTGACTTGAGTAAGTACATCAGTAAGTCAAGGCATCACCATTTGTTCTGCCTCAACAAACGCTGATTCTGACTGATCAGTTCAAGAAGACATTCAGTATGTTGCTGTTTTAGACTGTTACTCTCAGTTAAGTAGATAACAGTCCTATAAAACTACTCTTTGCTAGACTAATGGCTCAGAGTCAGTCTTTTTAAAACAGAATTATGACATTATGGCTTTTCCTGTCTTTTGTAGTTTCTTTAATCAAGGGAGTAGCCTGCTGTGTAGAATGGCTAAATTGACAATTGTGCTCTCGATCACCGATGAGGAGCCCCACCGCTAAGAGCAGCTAATTTGTCCAGTGAAACTGGTGATTCAGGTGATTCAATACAGTCGCTTACATGTGAAAATTATGTGTTAAAGACTTCCTTAGGTATGTACTGAACACTGCTTTGGGACATGTGAAAAGAAAAGCAGGTATAGGAGGATTATTATCATATGACCTTAAAGGAGCCCATAAAGCCATGTGAAGCCATTACTACTATTTATAAAAGGGCAACACAATGTGTTTATTGTAAGCAGTTATAAGTACAACAAGGAGGCTGTAAAAGTTATTTTAAAAAGGCCATATTGCAAGCAAAAATTGAGAATTGATAGTTTGATTTATTGTTAACACTCATCACTGTAGTTTTATGGTGCAGACTGTTTCACAACACGAGGCAGGATGGAGCATGTGCAAGAAAGTATGACCTGACTTTACATGGACTTTTTCAGATGAATCAAGAGGAGCACCTGTTACACTGGACAATGGTGTTCCAAATACTGACATCTTTAATGCAGTACGACCAAAGTGCCACAGTATTTAAATGTGGTTTCTCTGAAACCCTCTGCACCCTTTTTTTACTTTGTTTGATTTGTTAGCCGATTCATACATATACGATTTTGACTTGTGACTTGAGCTTGTTAATGTGCAAATGAAGCTATAAAGTCAGATTAACTTTTGTCCGTAATTTAAAGAAAAAACTTGGCAAAGCTCTGTTGTTAACTGGCTATACCTATGATATAATGATAAGTAACAAGCTATGTAGCAAACTTTGCCCATCAAAAATGGTGACAGCAAAATAATACAGCTGGCCATAAAAAGTCTAAAATCAACATATTTCTCTGATTTTCATTCAAGTTTAAGTTAACTGTACCTAGTATCTTCTACCATTATTTTCATGTCATCTGAATATTAAATCAAGTAGCAAGACAAAACAAATATTCCCCTATCCAATATACAAATATCAGCAAACATGAATACAATGTCAGACTAAATAAATGAAGTGAAACATGATGACAGTTAAGTCGATTATCAAGACAATATTCATTTCGTAAAACTGTGGCCTTTTGGGTAAAATAACCTTGGAGGTGTGATATTTTCAGGCAGAATTATAACCTCGCAGGAGCTCAACTGAAAATCTCATTTTAAATATCACAATTAATTAAAATTCAAAGTCTGAATTCCTGAGCTCTATGAAAAGAAGCTCTTAAAGCCCCTGAATATGTTTCAAATTGTAAGGATTTCTTAGACAGTAAATAGTCACAACTAACCCAAGAACAAATATCATCCAAAACAAACATCTCTTCATATATAACTGACACCAAAATGTGAACCAAACATTTCTAAATGCTGATTGTTGTGCAGATGTACATGACATCACCTTATCTGACTCAGCTCAGCCCACTTGAAACCAGTAAGAAATGACAGTACACAAATCTCTAATGTGAAACACAGCAATCCTGACCTTAGTAGAAATGTTTCTGCTCATATAGGAAGACATCCCTCACAGGATGAATCTGATTAATAAAAGAGAAATCATCAAACAAAAAGAAAACACAAACTACTGTAAAAGCCTCTACCTGGACAGAGCGATCTCAGCCTTCTGCCGGGCAATGTCAGCCGCCTTCTGTGCTCCCTCCACAGCTCTGTCGACCTTCTCTCTGATCTTACTGGCCCGAAGGGGGATCAGGTTCTTCCTCTTGCCGCTCACCAGGATGTTCTGTTTGTACTTCCCTTCCTCTTTTGTGCCATCAGGAAACGTGGTGCAGCCATAGCCGTGACGTTTGTTGCTAAGCCACTCCCCCTCGTACTGTAGCCCATCGGACCGCCGACTCACACCGAACCCTGTCCGCTTGTCGTTCTTCCACTCCCCACAGTAGGTCTCTGTTGCTGTGGCGTCCACATCATCATCAGCAACAGCCAGCTCTGCGTCTGCATCTCCAAGGCTGGAACGTGAAAGATTACATTCACTCGGCCTGTATATTTGATCAAAATCTTATGTCTTACAAATAACTCTAAGAGGGATAGGAATAGGTGTAGTGGTGAGTAAACCGCAAGAGCTTTATCATAATGTGGCCATAAGAGCACTGATTGCAGATAGCACCTTTAATGTTAGCCTCATAGCATTCTTTTTACCAAACCTTATCATTTTGTCCTCTTTCTGAAACAAGAAATAAGTTTTCCTTAAAACTAATAACTTGATTTTGTATCAGGAGGTTGTGAACTTAGCTTAGCATAAAGACCAGGGATGCTACATTTTGAACAAACAACTTGACAAACAACTTTATCCCCTTTAGCATGGGTTTCCTCGTTAAGTCTGTGAGCAGAGGTGTTTTAAGGTAGGGTTCAGGTTAGGGTTAAAACCTAGTATCCTAACTTTACCTCACTCTGACAATGAGCCTCCTAGGCTTATAGTTTTCCTCCTGTAGTCAATCTTGCTGCTAAGCTTGGCTAAGCATGTCCGAGCTAAAGACTTTGTATTATTTCACAGATGTGAGATTGACATACAGCTCCCTTTGGATACTAAACCCATAAGAGCACTTGCCAAAACCCTAACTTTAACCATTCCTTTACTAACTGTAGGGTGCAAAAACATCAAGCAGTAATTATGTATTTGAATCAGAGCGTCAAGACCAAATCTGCGGAGTTAGAAATCTACCAAGCTGGAAATGCATCTTTTTTCCACTCAGGCTGAGGAAGAATGTATATCTTAAAAACTTCAGAATGACAAAGAACTGGTGATATTGCAGATACACAATGCAGAGTAGAGACACGAAGATGGCGGGCTTTTTACTTAGTATGTAAAATCCGAAACCTGTATGGCCCTAGGACAGCTGTCCTGTACTCTGACCTATAGGCTGCTTTGGTCTACATAACAATCCATTTTAAAGACACTAAAGTAGGACAGGAGCTTGTTGTTGCCTTGATGTCCTCCGGATGAAGGACAGTTCCCTTATTTGTGTACGTCAATCCTCCTTGTCCTCTAACTCCACCTTGGTCCCCACTTTCATTTATTTCATTACCGCGTGACAAAGATGACACTTTTTTTCAGCTTCTGACAGAACAGTGTGTAGGATTCAATGGGCGTTTAACTGCTTTGACATGTTCCCACTTAAAACATCATACTGGGGACAGGAAGGGACTGTTGCTCTGAACTTTGATAGGGATTCTATATATGATGATGAGTTCAAAATGCATCAAGATAGGTTTCTTAGACATGATAATAGTATCTAAAAAAAGGTCTAATGATTAATTTTGGGTATGTTATTAAAAAACCTAATTGATGGACAATCTTGGACAACTGTGCAAAACCTCAGTTACATTAGATGCTACAAAAGCTTTACTTTTTCTTTGCTACTGTTAAGAAAATACTGTCTTTATGGCAAATTAAAAATGGTTAAGTGTTAGACAAGCCAAACACTTGGGTAAGGTTTGAGAAAATTCCAAGTTAGAGCTTGCGAAAAGATTACCATTGACTGGGGGGTTGTGGCCATCCTCCAATATAAGCCAGACTTGTCAAACTTGAGTTAAACACAAACTGTGGGATGCAGAATCTTCTACATATGGACCAAATTCCTTTGGCATTAGATTGCTATATAAAAGCAAGCTAAAAAATATTTTTTCTCTCCAATACATATCAGTGGTTACCACGGCAAAGAAATGAAAAACATAGTTACAGAATTGGCAGCAGGATCATCCACAAAATACAAGAAATAAAGATGGAGAGCTTTGTTTTCTACTTCCAATTTTTTTGGAAAACAGGAAAAGCCATCTCCACAATGTAGAAAAAAGTTACTACACATTTCATACATAATAAATTACTTTTTGTCAAAGCATCACACAAGTATTAACAAAGCAAATTGAGCCAAATCTATACTTGACAAATGTGAGTTTTAGAATCTCAGAACAATGAATTATTTTCCACCACCTAACCTATTAATTTAGCTCATGTGAGCCTCAACTTAATACTTAGTGGGCGTCCAGGAGTAATTAGGGCCTTATTATTGGGATTCAGAATAACAGAAGACAAAACTTTTTTTTAATCTATAGTTTATTAATCATATATCCCTGAATATTATAAAAACTCACTGAAATTGGTTGAGAACTTGAAATACCATAGTATGCTTTTATCTAATAAAGCCACAGCTCCCCTGTTAACATGTATTTCTTTACTGCCAAGTCTCCCAGCAAGTCTTAACCTTTGCAACACTGCCGACCCGCAGACACATGGCACCAACACACAGCAGCCAAAGCAGTGCGTATGTTTTAATGTCTATAGATAAAATAATACACCTACATCACCAGGAGAAGACCCATTCCACCCCTCCATTATTGTTTTTTACCTGATGGTAGAGTTGATATCAGATGCAGCAGAGGACACAGTGCTCATGCCAGCCTCGCTCCTGAAGGAGCTCTGTTTAGACCTCTGGGAGGCCAAAGAGCTCCTGGACTCAGACTTCCTCAGCTTGAGCCCGGACAAGATGGATCTCCGGAACAATCCTCCTTTTCTTTTCCCCTTCAGTAGCTCAGCCTCACTGTGTGCCGTCAACACGAAACCTCCTCGAGACACAGCGGGGCTGCTGCCGCTGCTGCCCGTGCTGCACATGGACACACTGGTGGTCAGCGTACCAGGAACAGGGGGTGGACCAGGAATCACTGCCCCGGTCCGGTCCAGCAGAGCTGTACCATTGCTGTGCTCCGAACCAGAACGCAGAGAGTTTATGGAGGTACGGAGTGGGGAGCGTATGACGGCTGCCATGCCATACGGGACACTCTGACGAACTCCATAGCCGTGCCGCATCCCACCAACCCACTGGCCCTGAAATGTTCCTATGGAAGGAGGAGAAAAATAAGTAATACCAATTCTTTCAAAAGTGTATGTGGATGTTTGTGTGTGTTCGACAGGTTTGGCAAGTGATCATTTGGTTAACCTCCTGACCTTTGTTACGGTGCAACTAGTGCAGCTTCTCCAAGCTTTTCTATGGGACCTTCAAGGACTGTCTCCTATGCAGCGGATGAGTCAGTCTTAAAGGGACGAGCTAGACAGGCAGCTTTAACTTTGTATCATTTCTATTTAGTCAGTGTTCTCAATTAAATGTGTGTGTTAAATGTTTGCCTAACAGGATAATCTGGCCACAACTTAATGAAGGGTGCAACATGTTCAATTTTTTTTTTTTTCATTTGCAATTTCTCTACAATTTATAGTCTGAGACACAGAATAACATATACAATGTGAAACTTTATTTCCTCTTTAATTCAACATCAAAATTTCAAATGTTTCCACTAAACAGTTTTCTTTAGTTATGTTGTGATTTGTATGCAGTTGTATTATTTACCAAATAATTTAAAAAAGCAATAATTTGCAGAGTGATACTGTACATGGGAGTGGCTTCCTACTGTTTGTGCATCTATTCTCATTCATTCACACTATGTCTCTGCAGTACATACTGCTGCATAATAGTCCTTACATCCCCATGTTGCTAAAAAGTAGGGCATCTGTGTGTGTGTGTGTGTTTTTCCGTCATTTCTGCGCCTCTCTCTCTCTTCCACACACAATCACACACAGAAGCACACACACATTTTAACGGAAGTGTGTGTTCCAATAGGAATGCAAGTGATCCATCCCGCCTGCCCATACCTCTGATGTAACAGCACTCTGATTTAATCTGTACGCATTTAAACGCACTTGCTCTAACCAAACTACATGACCATATAAGGACTGCAACCACGTTCTTTGTCTCTATCACAAACACACACACACACACGCACACACAAACATCTCCCCTGTGGACTCAAGTGTCAGTGAAGTGGGAAGTGCTGAATGAAGCCGATGTTAGAAGCCAATTCTATTCTTGCCTACGCTCTAAGACACACTCAAACACACTCCACGCTGGAACAACAAGCACATCCACACTGCTGTTAAAAAACTTGAGTGAGAAGTGTTGTTGATTCTGAACCTGCCCTCGTCATTAGGATGATATGCTGCCTCTTATCCCTAATCCACATACACACACAAACAAAAACAGTCTGTCTGTGTCATAGACAGCTGGCCAGCACATCTGGCTAGGCCTTTGTAATCATGTCAGTACACAGCTGCACGACCATATGACAGACAGATCAAAGCGCACACACACACACACACAAACAGCCGAGCAACAGCATGACAAGATTACCATATCATCAAATGGCAGCAAGCATGTCTGAGCAGGGGAGTGAGACACGGGACAGCGACAGGCCTGAGTATCCACAGACAGAGAGACAGACAGACAGCTCTCTGCGTGACAGGGTTTCTGCTGACGGTGCAGAAAAAGGAGAATCAGACAGCCAAGTAAGAAATTCTCGTCTGCTCTGGGTCAAAAGTTTGAAGATGAGATTTATAATAAAAAAACCCTCTAAATTATTACAGAATGACCAAAGATAAATATTGTCTCAAATCTATACCACACAGTAGTTCAAAGCAGGTTTGGAGCATATTGTTTCCAAACTGATAAAACTGATAAAATAAAGTGTAATCAAACAATATGCATACTGAGAATGGAGGGAAGCAACCAGCCAGGCTCTGTCTAAAGGTCATGAAATGCACCTGCCTGCAGTTTTTAACTTGATTAACTTGTTACACCTAGCTCTTTTATTCCTAACAGCTTTACAGAGAGTTGGTGAAACTATTATTTAAAGTCTGGCTGACAGGGAAAGAAGTCACTGCTCATGGCAAATAAATAGATTGTGTTTTCTTTTTCATAGAATTATATGCAGATTACACAAAGACAATACAACTCTGTGCTTAGTGAGATCTACAGGTCAAACGAGTCCAACGAAGCAGCTGTCATTTCCCATTAACTTAAAGCTGTCAAATTTCCACCACCTAAAGAAACAGGTGATACTAAAGATACTATATAGGTTCTTATACTACATAGAATTAATATACACTATAGTATGGAATTGAAACACAAAAAAATTGTTATCCTTTTGTTCTATTGTTGTTATAAGCTACCTGCAGATCATTTTAAATCTTTTTAAATAGCAGTGTTATTTTGTAAACACTAGTTAGACAGCAGTACACCACAGAAAACCCTTCAGTGTAAAACCATACAGCTCAGCAGGCACAAAGTGCAGCTCCCGAAACTAAGCGTAAACCTGAACCAACACCTCTTTCAAAGAAACCCAACATGATCACACATTGATCTGCACTGGTTTTAGCAAGAACACTTGGTGAGTGAATAAATATATGTGCAGAATTGTGTGGGGTTTTTTTTGTCATTTTTGAAAAGAGTATACAGCTGTCAATCAGTAATGCCTGATTGAATAAAATACTCAGTGCAGCACTGAGCTGCTTTTCCAATGTGAGCATGTCGCTGTCCGTGGTGCTGAAAACACAGAGTGAGAGGTTAACTGCTGCTGGTGTTTTTTTCTTTTAAATTAAAGTTTTTACAGTTTTAATGTAAAATCAGTGAATTTTATGGTAACTCTAGAAAACAGAGGCATCTACCAGATTGCTGCTCACACTTATATGATCAGAAAAATCAGTAAAATATTTACTAAATTGTGTCTTTTAAAAAGAAAGACCAATCCCTTCACCTGCCGTGTGTCTTGAGATTTTCAACAGCAGGATTAGATTATCCTCCACCCATAACTCTCAATAAGAACCTGTCACAGCTTGTAAAATTAGACTTCTGGATATGTAAAAGCCTCAACCTCAGGCCTACAACTGTGAGGAGAATCCACTTTACAACTCGCATGCCAAAACGATTTCACTGATTCTGCCTGGAGGTCAACAGGAAGCCTCCATATGGGCCAATAACCCAGGCCGTGGGCAGGGAGAGCACGAGGCAGCTGCACGGAAAGAGTTAACGCAGAGAGATCAAAGCTGCGGAAACATCACAGAGAAATAGCGATTTGATCACGTGCAAACCCCCAGGCTGAATTCATAATTGTCTCTTTAACAAATGTGCACGTCTGTTCTCTAGTTCTAGGCTAAAAAACCCATCTGTCTCTGAGGGTCTGCGTTTCATTCTAAGGATACTGTAATAGGAGACATTTGTTGAAAATCCAAAAAAATCCCCTTGTTTGTTTTAACTGTACTTTTTCAAAAAATCTTTCAAAAATTTGACCACTTTTCATGCCTTGTTACCGATGACAGTGCTTCAAAATACAGTCCAGACTTCTGGAGGAGTTCATGTGTAGTTAATGTGTCAATATTACTGCACAGCAGCCTTGGTTATTAATTTATACCTGAAAATATTGATTTGAGAAGCACAGCATAGGAAAGAGAATGCATAGGGCAAGAAGACCTGTGAGGGAGTTGAAATTGGTTATTTTATGAATTATTAATGTGTTGTTTCATCACGTCAGCACTTGCATGTTGGAGCAGTGTATGTGTTTGTGTGTGTGAGAGAAATGGGGAGGGAGAGTGAGATTATACAACACAAGGTCAAGTTTCTCAGAAAGTTTTCTCAAATCATTTGTGCCAGGAGAAGTTTCAGATGTGGCCATTTTTTTATTCTATAGTTCTTACACTTTTTCTATTAGCACAGCTAAGAAATGTGTAATCGCAACAAGATGGTTTAATAATAATAATAATAATAATAATAATAATAATAATGTTTGAGTGAAATCACAGCAAAACACTGGTTGCGCGAAGAGACTTGTTACTTTTTATTTACTGGAGTCAAATTTTGAAAAAAAAAAAGGCAGTTCACAAAGCCACACCATGATTGCAGGCGTCCAGACATGCAATGCAATACAATGCAAACATTTCTGTCTGGTTATTTATGAAAGGATTTATAATGGCAAAAAATCCTCTAATGTTCCTCTGTTTTTGTGTAACTTTTGAAGCCAACTAAGACATTTTGGGGTTACACAAACAGAAAAAAGGGATGAAGTACCTCGTAAAAAAAGCACATATAATCAAGCTGGCCAAGTTGAGAGTACCATGCAGTGGAAACACAGCAAAAGGTAAAACAAAAAGAATTATAAATGTAACCATTTTAGCCAAGTTTAGCTAAAATATGTTATGAAATATAATTGTAATAAGTTTTTGATTTGCTGCAAAGAATCTATGAGGCAAGAATAGAATACTATAAAGCTGAAAAATTTGTTGAGAAAAAATTTAAAGGCCCTCCTCCTTTCCAAAAAGTGAGACTTTCTTCATAACCCTTCCTCTTTTCTGATTCTCCTCCTCCTGTTATTAATTTTTCATACAGTCCCTAATAATTAAGATTTTTAGACAAGTTGCAGTCTCTTGCCATTCATAGTGCTTCCAGCATAAAGTCCCTCGTTGACATGTCCAGTCAGTTTTGTATCGGCAGTGGTGGCATTCAGACTTTCAAGATGGATACTTAGAGTTTTCATGTTTCAGACTGTGCTGCTAATCCTCTCTACAAGCATCCAACCCCTCCCATTACATAAGCTAAAGCCTGCAGTGGGGTCGTTGCTGGTAGTAAATAAGGTGCATGTTAGCAATAAAGACAACACATACTCAAGTTAAAAGGAAAGAAAAATGGCAGCTAGAGACAGAACGAGGAGACCGCTGACAGTCAACAAGAAATACAGACAGGCAGGATAAACAGCTAGACAAGCTGTTTCCCAGACAAGCTGAACTATGGTCAAATCACTGAGCGCTAAAAGCAAGGGAAGTCAGATCAAAGCTAAACCCCTGCGTTTATAAATCACTGTGTGGTACTGTTATCCGTTTAAGAGATTTTGCTTAGGCCCCTTTTCAGTCTGAGTCTTTCAGATTCCATTTGAGGATTATTTATCTGCTAAAAAAATCATGACAGAGTCATGATAACATGAGGGTATGTTTGGCCCTGAACATTTAAAAATGCCCCTACTTGTTTGATATTTTGTGAGCGATGGTTTTTTAGTTGCATGTGCATTGAACATAATAGTTTATCTATACATAAACACAAATTACCTCACACAAATATTTAAACTTTTGTTTTTTGACTTCCTAATTCTGCATATTTATGAAAGCAAC
>JAUZTA010000028.1:4018005-4031439 GCA_034780835.1 Ctenochaetus striatus | reverse complement strand
GACAAACACAAGTGTTTGATCCCTGTGCTCCACCCGCTGCATGTGTGTGTGTGTGTGTGTGTGTGTGTGTGAGCCTCATCGTCTGTGTGTCCGGTATGTCCCAATGCGCATGTAATTCTGCTACGTGCTGTATTGTGTGTATTTATGTAGGGACGTGAGAATCAGAGCTAACACCTGTCAGTGTTCCCTGTAGTGTCGATATAGCATGTTTGTTGTACTGCAGTCACAGCTCTGCCTGTTTTCCTCTCATACATACATACGGATGTTTTTATCCGAAGCCACTTGTGCATTCAATCATATGAATATAGCACAGGAAATCATAAAAATCACACAAGTAATTAGATTAATTAATTAATCTGAATTCCATCAGCTGCCACAGTTGGAAAGAATAAGATGGAGACAGAGATAGAGCACGGTTTTATTTGTTTGTTTGTTCTTTGGTGCAGTAGTAAAAGGAGAACATTGTGAAAAGGAAATTCCACAATCACATCCTGTGCTCTTTTATCAGAGGGGGGCTGCACTCTCACTGCCCAAAGGCTAATGCCAATAAATTCTGAGCACAGCAATAAAAAAAAAAACTGAGAGGGTCATTGCAGATGAAGACACCAACGCACTTGTGTGAAAAATTGTACTTTTTCCACATTTTACTTAATTTTGAGCATTTCAGAGACAAAATTGTATTTTTCACTTCGCTAAATTTATCTTGCAGTGTTAGCCTGTAACTCTGCTATTTCAAATCATTCATACAAAAAATAATCAGCAAATAAATAGAGGTACTGACCCGTAACTGGAAAACCATCATTGACACCATCTGACATTAAACAGCTCACTAAAAAAAAGAAACAGTCCCAGTGATCACATTAGAACTTAGTGCGATATGTGCAAAAGGCTCGGGAACACAACAAATTTTTTAGCTTGGTGTCAGTCAAGAAAATCATTTCTTCGAATTTTTTTTTTTTTGAAAACTTGGGTCAAGTAAGAAAGTTTGGTGGTAAGTAAGAAAAACATGAGTAGCGGGGAGAGGGCGACCGAAAGCAACCACGAATGTTGCTGATCAGAGAGGAGCTAACATTACAACCCGTGGTTGGCTGTTACAAAAACCACTGACTGGCCACGGACTGGTTTGCTACACAGCCCAGAATGCTTGCCTCCGCACTCCCTCCCCCATGCACTATTGGTTTGATGTAAAATTGATTTTTCTGTATTTTGCACTAGGTTGTTTCAACCTGAACGAAGTTAAACAGCGCAGCAGCTTACTCGCTGGACATAGAGGCACAGGGGATTTGTCAGGACAGCAAACGTAATAAAACAATGTGTTCTGCATTAACACGGTTGCCAGAATACCCCCCTCCTTACATAAATGTATACATACACATACATTCACAACCCCACATGTTTATACCTATAGTCTTAGTATGTCACATTACCATGGATGCTTAGCCAACACTGAATACAAGCTATCAAGTCTTACCACAAGCTAGTACTGCTAGCTTCAATATAGGCCTATTGTTACATTAAGCTAGCTAGTTAGCATTTTAGCTTATAATATTACATTTCGTACTGTTGGTTAGCTGTTATATTATTGTGTGAAAGTGACGTGGGCATTTTCTTCTTTGAATGTATGTGCATCATCTTCTGAGAGAGGAGCACACAATTATAAACCAATCTGCCACTTCAGCACCATGGATAGCAGCATATATATTAGCAAAGCTGGGCTACTGATGTCTCAATCCACCCTGACCTCCTCCCTACACCACCTTTGTTACAAGTCATATGTCAAACCTCATTGAGTGTAATGTAAATAAATTTAAAAAATTGGGTTCAACCGCATAAATCTGTAAATTCAATTAAATTTTGTGGCTTTGCAAACTGCAGTGATATTGGTCTGTACATTGAGCTAAACGTGAAGGCATTAAAACAACTTTTCTGTATTAGGTTTAACTTCTAGTCCAGCTGCCAACTTGAATTCAAGAAGGAGAAAAGCTTTTTGTTTTGTTTTGCTTTGTTTATGTGTTTTTTACTATAAAAACTAAATGGGACCATCTAACGGCATTAACAATAGAGTGTATTTGTGTGTGTGTGCCTGTGCGTGTGCTTGTGCATGTGCCTGTGTGTGTGTGTGTGTGTGTGTGCGTGCATGTGTGTTTGTTCAGTCTGCCATGAGAAAAGCCTATTAAGCATAAACTGTTCAGATTAAAGAACACAGAAACAAGCTTCATATTGTTCTAATTATTGTCCCAGATGTTAAACTTTTGATGCAAATATATTAACTATTATATCATCACTATCTTTATGCTGCTGTTAGCATTCCAGATGAAGCAATCTGCTTCATCTCATTCAAAACTTGGCAACAGGCTGTTGGATTGTAGAGAAGTTTATTATTTCCCCTGAGGAAGAGATCACTTTGCAGGCGATTATTCTGTGTTAACAGTTTTGCGGGCACATGATGTTTACATGCAGCAGAGACTGTTTTTTTCCTGCAAAAGGTTGTTGCCAACCACAACACCAACAGCCCCAAAAAACAGGAATTTCTTAGAATATTTCCAAAGAAATGCTCTCATATTTTTTTAAATTCACCTTAATTCAACATAATTTGAGGAGTTTTGGTCCACACGTTGTGGTTAAGCAAACTTGCTCATGATATTATTTAATAACGTAATTTTTGTGCACATAACAGAAAATTTATCTCTCTATTTTGTTATTTCCTGCTCTTTAATTGTTTGGAGAAAATTTGTTTAGCTAACCTACTAAAATCCTACCTAAAATCATCTTTTACACAAGGAGAGTATGTGTGTCATGACTCAATAAAGATTGTAGTTACATCAGAAAGCTTCAGGAGCTCATTTGTTTGTGCAGGGCAGTTTGTTAGCTCAAGCCTACTTTCAGCTCCCAGTGAGAAACAACCACACCTTTAAGTTGACATACATCCAACAGTACGAGAGAAAGACTCAGCACAGAATAATGAAGGTGATGGAGGCTTTTCAGTGTTCAGCAACAGGTCCAACACTCCATGAAATGGTACAAATGCTTTGTGTTTTTGTGGTTCTTTGTTGTTTGTGCTTTAAGCTTTATACATCCACTGGATCACCAGTGATTCACTGAAGCTATTGACTAAGCACAACTTAATAAGATTTAAGTGTTTAAATTTTTGCTTTTTCTGGACATGCTTGACTTTGTTTTCCAATTATCCAATAACAAATTTTCCAATGCATATATGTCTTTTAGGCATAATAGTTTTCTGTGAAAAGATTTTCCATTCAGTAATTTCAAAAAGCCCCAAAAAGACGAACAGGTAAGGGTTAATCAGGCATGGTGGTGCTAACTTGATTCGTGGTAGTTTTTAATAGGAAAACAAAGTGATTTAAAGGTTTCCACCAGACATTTCTGCTAACAAAAACAGAATGTATGTCATAAACTCTCTGTATACCACTATTAACATGTTTGATCAACTCAGCTAGAATTAAAGGGGTCAAATCCATAGCAAAAATCCAGGTGCCAGGCACCAAACCATTTTGTGAGAGATTTCTTTAGTTTGTTGGAAAATTGTCAGTTTTGTGGCTATGCTAGCCCAGGCCTGTAATAAATCCTAAGTAAGCCAGTAACTTAGTGCCTCTCCCTTTGTGTAGCAATAGATGGGCAATTTTAACCAAATCCTCAGTGGGTGAAAGTAATCTGCCTTTTCTGGAGGGTTGTGGGTGTGGATGACTCACACCCAAAACCCTCAGTACTTAAGCCAATTCACGGTCTTGCTTCTCACGAACACGAACACAATGAGAACCAGCAAACTCTGTTGGTTTTCCTCAGAGCTGCATACATCTGTTCTGTTAGCTAGCTTGCGCTTTGAAGTGGTTGTCCACTTTCAGAAAGATGAAATTTTACAGAATGTCTTGTAGAGTCTGCCAACCTGGCAACTTTGCACATTCTCCTTCAACTTCAACAGTGAAGCTTGGTGAAGCTTACTGATGGCTAAAATGAGTTACAGCCACACCACGATGCCCCCCTGGTGTATATGTCAGTCGGACCCTGCTAATTTTAGCTTAAACCCACCTACTTGCAAAACGGTACCATAACAAAGGCAATCGCTGAATAATGTGTACTAAATGCCAACAGCTGGACAATAAAATTGTCACAGAAATGTCTGCCATGCAAGTTTATTCGAGGTTCCCCAACTTGTTTTCTGTGATTTAGCCTTTCCAATAACTGAGTCTTTTAAAAGCAGGGCATTCCTCTTTTGTTTGGTCATTGTTGGGCAGATTTACATGCTCCTTTTCACCGATCAAAGAGGTAGGGCTGTAAAACAGCAGGCCTCCATCTGCAGATGCAGCTAAATCCAAGCCTGGATGAGAAATGAGACAACACTCAAAGTTCAACTGGACATGAACTTCACTGAGGTCCAACACTGTCTTATAAGGTGGAGATAGCACCTGAAGACTCCAGATGTTGATTTCAAAGCTTTATTTTCCGTTAACAAAAAATATACGACAAACTTTAAATTCAATAACTCTGATGCTGCATCCACAATAATTCTGTAAACTTCAATTAATTTTAACAGTTGGATTGCAGACAGCGTAACTGAGGCCTATGCACCCACACATCTACACAAACAAACACGGACACTTGTAGGTATTCCTCTAACAACAGACTCATGATCAGCTCTCTCACATGCATCTCTCGGACTGTGTGAAGAAAACGCTGTCAGCTGGCTCACTGACCTCAGAAGAGACAATCAGTGACACTCAAGGTCAGCTCAAGGTCAGCCGTGGCCTCTCTGTGAAAAATTGCAGCAACATGCAGCCACCCTCTTTATAATGTGATTTCCTAAAACACTCTTTCAGAGTAACTTAATTAATGACTGTTACGTAGTTTCAGGTCCTCATCAGGCTCTGCTGGTCTGAGAGTGAGACGGGGTCCTCTGCACATCTGCAGCTGAATCAGGCGTCTCCTTACAGAATAAAGCTCCTGATATGAACTTTAAACCAGAGTATAGTATGTGTCTCCAGCCTTTCAGAGGGCCCTACATACAGAGTGGGAATCCATGTTTTTCACGTTCCCAAGGTCTAATCTTCAAAATGACTCAGGGCAAGTTAGATTTAGAACATTACGAATAAAAGAAACCTGAAACTCCCAGTGCAGAGTGGACATGTTAGTACAGAGAGTAATGGTTTACATTGGCCCAACCTCTAATGCTGTGACAGTTCCTGCCGCAAGCTAACGCACTAACAGACAACAGAAATGAAAGGATTGTACCTACAGCGTTCTGAGACATCAGTGGTCAACACCATCCAGACTACAAACAGACTACAAAACAAAATCTTGTTCCCTGCTTCCAGATTCCCCGTTTATATGCAGATAATTCCCGACAGAATTAGCTTTGTCCACAGGACCTGAACACAGGACTTATAAACCAATAGTCAGTATTGACTTATTTGAACTTAAATATGTTAATGCACCTGCATAAATTATTTTATTTACGTCATTTGTTTGTAAGCTAATGCATATTAACCTCACTAATGTAACTATGATACTCATTTCAACCCAAACTATGACGCGCCTCTATTAGGCCGTGTTAGTCGGTGGATGAGGGTTCAGCTTTCCTTTCCTCACACCTTGCCTTTACCATGAGGCTGCAAAACTGACCTTGGATCAGTCATCCACTTCCACCACAGGCTGCACCGAATGCTCTGAATACTTGGGAGGATTAGCTTGTTTGGTACATGAGCATTCATCAGCATTGTGTTGAGTTTACCTCAGTGACCAACCTTACAGAGTCCTGCTTTAATCCCCCTCAACTGTTTACTGCCAATACACGTTCACATGATTATTCCAATTAACAAGTGTAAACTACATGTTAAATGGAAACTGAGCACTCTCTGATTATTGTGTTAAATATGTATTGTAAATGTGTTCTGGGTAATGGCAAATATGGATATTATGAGAGAAACAGAGTTTGATTTTTTTTTTCTTCTAGCTTTATTTTCTCCAGAATAAAAACAAGAAATACAAAATCATACAGATATAAAGAGAAAAAACAAAGCAGCAGCAGCAGCACAGTGGTTGAATGTTACTCCGCACTCATGAACACAGCATCGCTTTAGATTGTAATTCAACTTAATTTTTTGTTCAGTGACTAAAACTTAACTTGGATCTACCTCTTTAGACTTACCTAGCACATTACACCCTTTAAGATAAAAAGGTTTTTTTGGACGCGAGTTGCATCAGTCATTTATGTGCTCTGTTTGATTTAACAGGTTTTTTAAATGTTCATATTTTACCAAAAGAGTCATCATGACTTTGACAACAGGCAGTGATTGCAATAATCTCTCGTCAGCGGAAGGCAGCAACCGGTTTCCAGTCACTGTTACATTGGCTACATATGCATCATGTAAGTTCTGAGGAAAAGTGATTCAGAGGCTTTTGCTTCCCACATCATTACAGCTGTGACCTATGAGTGGAAACTTGAGTACTGAAGGACTCAGGAGGAGTGAGAAGAGCATGTGAGGGCAGAATAAGGCCTGAAGAGGAACAGAAAATTATCAATGCTACACTGCTGATCTAGTCCTAATTTAAAAATAAATAGATATACTAATGCTCATCAAGTCTATGCTGCGGAGACTATAAAGCCAATGAAAGGCAGTTAAACACAGGTACAAAGGTAACATAGTTATGATCCAGCAATGCACCTGTGTACGTAGGCACCAAGCACAGAGCTGGTCACAGCACGTTCCTAAAGGGATTGTTGTCTGGACACAGCAAAAAGGGACAAAGAAGCTTTATTTTTGAAGGCATTGTTTCAAAAAATCTTAATTCCACTAAGAAAAATAATTCCAAGGTTTATATAAACAGTAAAACTTAACTTTTATTACTTTAGCTTTAAAAATATAAATTTTAATACTGCATATCCACCAAGAGATACTTGTCTGTAAACAACAGTGGCAAAGTAAGGAGGAAGTAAGGCTTTTTAGAACAAATGATTAGAAAAAATGTTGCCAAAAAAATTTGTTGCCATTTTTGCTTTTGTAAACAGCAGTGAGAGGCCGCGAGCGAGGAGGGAGGGCTGGGACAAAGGTCCTCACACACTCCTCTACTCATTTAATGGAGGAATTTGCCTGGAGCTGTACAGGTGTGGTAAAGTTACACCCACCGGTGCAAAATAAACAGCTGCTGTTTGGTTAAATGGCAACCTCAAGGTCGGATATTGGCAATGTCAGCGTTATGGCAACATTAATGTTTTTAATACAGCCTGTTGTTTTTGGCACCACTGAAGAGGAAATTCTATTCAATAGAAAGTAAATACAAGCCTGATTGTTTCGGCTCCTTCTTCCTGTGGTGCAGCTTTTGACATCAGTTGCAATTTAGAAATATAATGAGATTGTTATAATGTAAAGGTGCAGTTTGTTTACAGGAAATCATGCAGAGGTTCTGTCACGTATGAATACTCATCGATTTTACAGAATAAAAGCTAAACTTTGAGTACAAACAATTATAATTCGTACAAATGAGGGGAATGCAGATTTAAAGTCTTGTTCATGAAACAGTTTAAAGGAGTTGATAATAAAGGAAATTTTTATGCAGAGTAAAATATTAAAACAAACTTCATAGTTTGAAGGGCAAGTGGACTGAAGACCGATGTTAGAGTCACTGCAGTCACCTGTGAAGGGTTGGACTGCATTTATTAGACTGTTTTTCTTGTAAGCAGTATTTGAGATGTACGGGTGTCAGTATGTAAAGAGCTGGCTGACAATAGCTTGACACATGAAGGAGTAAGAGTAAATCTACACCTACGGAGAGGGAAGACTCATCTGAGGACATCACTGTACATATTTTGGAGAGGGAGGATAGGTGGTTTCAAAGAAGAGTCAGGAGTCATTTGTCTTAAATTTCTGCTTCAGCTTCAGATATCATGTGGCTGTTCAGATATCATAGTTGTCTCTGACAGACAGGTTTTTTTAAATATAAAGGTACTCTGTTGTATGGTAGTACATGCAGGAGGCATGACACGTTTTGTTTGCAGTACATCTATGATGGGGGATCAGGCTACCGTCTTATATTATAATTGACTTGACCCTTTGCAGTCATGCAATTGCTTCATGTATATGGACGTGTCTGTTGTAACTTTTTTGTTTTGGAGGACTGAAAAGCCATTTAAAGGCCAGCAGAAGGTTGCAGAGCTGCACTTAGTTCACTCAGATACCATTGGAAAGAGAAAGGTGCAGTATTTGAACATAATTAGAAAATCAACAAATCCACTTGCTTGCTCTGACTGTTCCTGACAATGACCTGCTCTGTTTACACACCGACTCAAACACACGTCAGTTGGACTTAGTACAAGGAAGTTGGCAGATTAACAATCATTCTTAAGGTTTTGGACTTTTGCCTTTTTAATTAACAGCTCGTCAAGTTAATATCCAAGAAAATTTAGGTTAGCAAGGTTAGGTTATCACCCATCCATAATGTTCAACTCCAGTGACAATAGTTTCTACTTGATCTCTGGGGACTCCAGCTACTCTAACAACAGGGACATCAATGACAGTGATAATAACTCCACAGAGAACAAAAACCTTGGACTTCCCACAGGTTTGGACATTGGAACTAAGAAATGCTTTTAAGTTTCAACATCTAAGTCCTGCGGCTGGAGATTCAGCCCTTTCTGGATGTCAATGAAACTCTGGACTGAGAGTCTTCACATCAACCTAAAAGCCTGTATTAGTCGTTCTAGCCTCAGGGGGGCAGTGCAATAATTTGTAAACAAAAACTGATTTGCATAGGTCTAATCAGCTTGTTAATTTTTAATGAGTAAAATCTTATCAATAAAACACAAATTCAGCAAAAACAAGACTAGTAATAATTTGGAGTCGTGTTTCCAGCCACCTGATGAATGTTAGCCAAGTAACTGCTAAACTATGTTCAGCTTAAACTTTTTGTGTCTGCTCTACAATGAGAGCCATGAGACTGAACTAAAATAGTACACAGAAGCAAAACGATCAGCTAAAAGATGAAATAAAGTTCTGTAAAGCTGAATTCCTGGGATGAATAGATAATTATCTGTGGGTTTGTCAAATGTGGCATCTTTCACACATTGCATGCTTCCATCCATTCCATCCATTGTTTCTGTTAAATTATAGATCAGATCAGCTTTAACTAAAAATCAACCAAAGTTGAAGCCATACATGTATGATATATTTTCTGGTATTTTCTAATTCTGCTGCAGTTACAGTTTTTATTTAGCTTCAAACAAACAGAATAAAAATTTGAAAAAATAAATAAAAAGAAGTGACAAAACAGAGACCAAAACCAAACACAACAGAAGACAAGATTGGAAAAAAAAACTCAAAATTTATTTGTAAAGCACTTTCCACAAAATGCCCTGTAAACAAATTAGAAGGACTAATGACAATAAACAATAAGGTTTCCTAAAATAAATAAATAAACTTTCTACAGTTTTATTCAGGTTAGTTTCCCATCGGCTTTTGTGCGATGGCTGGAGTGTTAGAAAGGTTCTACCTCTAAAACATACACATTAACCCCTCCTGCATCCGCCAGCGCCATCTCCATGGCAACAACGCTCTACACCGCTCACACCGTTCCTACGAAGGCAACGACGCTGCCTTATTTATGTGTAATTTTGGTCCGAGCCAGGAGGAGGGCTGACGTTAAAAATACAGCACTAATTGTCGCTTTGTGTGGGGACGAAGAAAAAAAAACAGAACATGAGGATGAAAAATAAAAACACTGAAACCTGAAAACATGCTCCTTCTATACTGCAGACGTGTCTCCTCCTCAATAAAACTAAACAAAAGTACATTTCCTTTTTCCTGTTTCCTCTCCAGCAACTCTCTCCATATACTGTCTGCCTGTATTATCCTCTTTGAGCTCTCGACCCCACCCAACTCCATCAACATTACGGACCCTCAGACACACACACACACTAAAATACAATGAGATGTGAGTTAAAAGTGTCTGACGGTAAAACATGTACATGTTAAAACTGCCTGTTTGTCAAAAACTGTGTTCAAGAAAATCAAAAGCTAAATGTTAAATGAAGAGACCACACACACACACACACAAACACAAACACCAGTCCCACCTCTCTAGCTTGACTCTATGTGTGTACAGTGATTTGGGATGCAGAGATATGGATCTCTTGTGAAAATAAGTTCACTGACCCAAAGAGCACAAACATTGAATTTTGACCCACTTTTAAGTAACAGTAAAAACAATTTTTCCTCTTCTGGTGTACGCACCTCTACATCAGCCCACATGTTGATTTTAAGAGTTTTGTAAATTCAGTTTCAATTAAACTCTATGACCAGAAATCCTGTGAGGTGACATCAGCGGACAGCTTACATTAGGCTCCTTTTTCGACATAGATATGTAACATAAGTAGGAACAAATACATGACTTTACAGAATTTTTAAAAACTCCTCCATATTTCTCCCTTCTCTGTCTGAGGGATGTAGTTTGCCAGGCATGTAAGCAAATATTAAGTACATTAAGTAAGCTCAATTTATTGACTGCCCCTCTGCATGTCTACATTTCATCTGGCTTATGAAAGTAAAAAAAACAAAGTCTACATGTGATAGGACACATTTGTCAATAATCTCATTAATGTCAAAACGAGGAAACGGAAACATCTTGTGATACACCACGATCCTCATTCAGCTTCACTCACACCTACAGCAGCACAGACCACTTGGAAACCGCACCTGGTCATAAAGACAGCAGAAGGCGGGGCTAAAACTGAACAGGTAACTGACAGCGATCGGTCACCGGCTTTGACCCTGCTGCATCGTCAATAAGCAACAACACAGACCACACAGGTCTATCAGTTAAAACACTAAAGAGTCGTAAAGACTGCAGGACCATGGGATTCATTTGCAAAATGTTGACCTTGTTCACTCCGAATATTACTGGAAAAGAAAAAAAAGGTGGTCTCAGAACAAAGTAGATGCTTGCAGAATTTAAAAAAACTTCCTGTTTTACCAAGTTTTTCATAAGGTAAGCTCCATGTACAGCTGTTTGCAGGTCAGTGCTGATGCTTATAACAGCCTCGGATTCAACCAGTAACCACCGCCACAGCTGACAGGTGCAAATTAATTGGCCACATAAGGCACGACTTGCTAAATACAACAGTGTTCTGATGAGGCAGTGTCGTTTACATGAACTTATTCACAAAAAAAAGTTAAAAAAAAAAAACAAACATCTCATTAAATTGCTTTGTAATACACAACAATGCACAACAGCCTACAAAGGATAGTTAGTGACTTGAAATAGTCCAAACTCATGTAACAACCCAAACATGTCAGCAACATTAAAAAAAAAAGAAAGAAATACAGTTGAAGACAACTAAGACACATAAACGCCTGCATGTTTCTGTCTGTTTCAGGTCTTTATCAGCACCCAGCAGACAGGGTGTGTATGCGTATGTGTGTGTGTGTGTTTGTGAGTGTATGTGTGGTGTTTAATTGAGAGAGAGAGAGAGACTGGGGTGAAAGGAGTCAAAAGAGGTCAAGCTTCATCAGTTGTGATGTCAGAACCCAGAGGTCACTGTTGGTGCAACTCCATTGGCCACTGACTTTTAGGACTCCTGAGGCACCACCTCCATCATCTTCTGACAGAGGGCTGTGGTTGAGACTGCAAAACACACACACACACACACACACACACACACACACCGGTGGTTATTACTAAATACCAAACAAATGACAGTTACAGAAATCAAACATGAAAAAGAGACATTTGTTGTACTCACAGATTCCCTGTTGCAGCCACTGTGGTTTGCTCTTCCACCACACGCCAAAGAAGTAGACGGGTATCCCGGTGCCGATGATGCCGAAGCCAATAGCACATTCAACTGGAGTCTTCCAGAAGGAGACGATGATGAGGAAGAGGCAGGCCAGCACGAAACTCACCGGCAGCAGAATATTCACCTGCAGGGAGGAGATGGAAAATTTTTAACAAAAACTCTAACTGGATAAACTTAAACCCTAGTTTAATACATTTTTCCAGTGAATCTGCAGTTTTGGTGCTAATATCTCTCATTTCATGTTCCAAGCACATGTCAAAGGTAATGTTGAAATTGTGGGTACACCTGTATGTTAGCTAAGCTGAATCATGCAGAGTTATGCAAACTGGTTTAGATTTTGGAGGTAGATGCCCCCGAGAATTTTAAGGCACTAGAACTCATGCAGGATTTATTTTGGTTGGCTGTAACCCTGAAGAGAAACAGACAAAGAGAGGCATTTCTTTTAATATCAACATTGCTCATCACATACTGAATTTCTATTTTTGGAGCAATGTACTATGGAGCTGTTCCTCCCTCGCTCAGACACAATTTTTAAGGAAGAGTGAGGATACTGAACCGAAAGCTCACTGCTTGGGTTCCCTACAACATTTGTTTTTTGGTTCTTAGAAGCTCTATTTGATCACTAATGTGTCTTTATGTATTTATGTTTATGTATGTATGTTGGTATCTCTACACATCTTTAACAACCCATCCAAATCCACCCCCTACCACAGTGACACTGTTATTCTGTGAGAAACACTGAAAACGAAGAGAGCATGAGCACCAGCAGAGAAAGCGTGAGAAAATAAAATCAGATTTGGAGAAAGTCTAGCGTGCTTTATATTGAAAGAATCAAGGACAGCAAGATGCCTTTGTTGTGCAGAGATGTTTTCTTTCAAAGTGCCAGAGTTCGATTCTGAGTGCAACAATATCGGCTTAAAGAAGGTAGGTGACCCTTATACAGGGTTCACAAACAGGGGAGTGAAGACAGGAAGTGCTATAAGCATGTAAGTCAGTTCCAGAGGTGAACAGACAACAAGTCAGGGGAGAAAGAATACAACCAGGACAGACTTATTTAGCTAACACATGACAATAGAGAGCAGCTTTTGATAACTAGAGGAGAGCTGGTGATTTGCATGATTTCAAATAGCTGAAGGTCAATACGCTCTTACGGCTAAAAGGGTGTAAATCATTGCAGCCACATTCAAAATCTGGTGGGAAAAAAAATCTCAGAAGGGATGCACTTCTAGCAGCAGATTAAAAAGTTACTGATGAGTTGTTCAGTCAAGTGACCACATACTTTTGGCCAATTAGACCGAAAGTATTGAGGCTGAATTTGAACCGAAGATGTCATGGATCAAGACCACTGATGTAAAGTATCTCTTCATCAAAGAGATCAATTAAACTTATTGTGTGATTCACTGGCAGCTCTGCTCCAAATCTGTTGAACAGCAGGAATGTGACAGACAAAGAAATGAGAAAGAAATAGAGTGGGCGAGTGGAAGAAGAGAAGGAGGTCAGAACAGAGACAGTGCCACCACTGTCCCACTACTCTCACTCACACACACACACAGACACACACAAACACACTAAAACGCACACAGAGCACTGGGCCAACAGATCTATCTGCCTCTTTCACTTCACTGCCCTGA
>JAUZTA010000028.1:3909980-3929270 GCA_034780835.1 Ctenochaetus striatus | reverse complement strand
AGTCCCGTGTGTATGCAGACGTCAACACGCTGAAGAGCCGGGAGTACTGGGACTACGAGGCCCACGTACCCAACTGGAAGTGAGGACATTTCTGTTTACTGCGTGTTGTTGTAATTGCATGCATGTGCTGTCTGACCACATAATGGGTCTCTGTGTGCATGTGGTGGTGGTGGTGGTGGTGGTGGTGGAATAGGGAAAGTGTGGCAGATGGATGCCTATTATTATACATCTAGCTGCTAGGGTGTGATGACACAGTGTTAGTACAGTCTCCCAACCCACCACCCTGCTGTTCTGCACTGTCTAACACTTTCCCCACCCTCACCTCCATCTCTGTCTTGACTTAAATAACATCCGCCTCGAGATCGGAACCAAAAATCACATCATTCCCAAAGGCAACGCTTCCTCTCGGTGACAAGAACACTTACTTAATTGCACACCGATGCAGAAAACGTTTTTCTTTTTACTTCCAAATAGTCACACAAGCCCTGCACTGTTTGTCCGTCTGTCCCCGCAGCAACCAGGAGGACTACCAGCTGGTTCGTAAACTGGGCCGGGGGAAGTACAGCGAGGTGTTTGAGGCAATCAACATCACCAACAATGAGAAGGTGGTGGTCAAGATCCTGAAGGTGAGCAGTTTGCTGGATCTTCTTGAGGTGTATGCTTTCCTGGCTCAATGCTTGGTTTAGAGTTTCCCTTCGAAACGGACTGAATTATTAGTTTATGAGAGTGTTAAATAAAAATAAATGAGGCTGTGTTGTTTGAATTCCTATACACTCCTGACATTGTGTAAAAGGCTTTGTCTCAAAACTTAAAGCTGAAGAGAGCTGAAAAGGTTAGTAGAGTAGCTGTGTGAGTAATATTTCACACAAAAATGCCGAACAATCCCTTGTAAGCCAATTATCTTTGGGTTTTAGACTATTGTCAGTAAAAACAAGCAATTTAACTGTGTTGTTTTGGACACAGGAAACTGGGATGGGCATTTTGAACTATCATCAGATCTTTTAAAGTCAGTTAAAGTAACGAATTTAAAAATTATTGGCATAGAAATAGATAATGAAAACAATAATTGCTTGTAGCCTTTGTTATTTTCTTTGTAGACTCATAGTTAGTATGACAGGTTTATGCCAGAAATTCTGCTTATTTATAGAGTAAAGTAATGGTGGTCTGACAGATGTTAAGGAGTATTCACAGGTTGGCCCTATTTTTTTACCCACTGCCACCAGGGAGTCTCCTTGGAAAACAGAGAAAAGGTGCAGGGGTGTTTCCTTTGCCCAGAGGGCAGAAAACCTTTAACCAGAATGCACTGTGCACTGGGCCAGTAAACTGTCAAGCTGGTGGGTGATGTGTCGTGAGTTGGGTGGACCTTGTTTTTTTTTCTTGACTGTTGAGGCTGGGCAGTAACAGAAAATCTGGTCTAACAGCTAAACAGCACACAAAACTTTGTGTTTAAAAAGACTTCAGCGGTGAAAAAAGTAATGCGGAAGCAGAATCTTTGTTTACGTTTGATCAGCACTGCCTTGTTTTCCTGTTCGATCAGGTTCTGGTGTCCCACTCCTCTTTTGTGGAGGTGGGCATGCAAATATGCAGGAGTACATTCTGTTGTCAGTAAAAGTTCACTGCTGACACGAAAAATGTCACCCGGTTGACTTTGGCAATCAAATGAATAAGCGACTCTCTGTGCAGGAACAATGTTGGGAAGTTAAAAATAGCTGATTTGCACATACTATTCACTCTGTGATGACACAAAACTGATTGAAAATCATCAAAGTAATCCTTTGACTCTGAGTATTAAGACTACTAGGTGACTGTTTAGGTAAGTGCTAAAGTTTTGTTCAAATAAATGGTTGATTGACTGATATTTAGGTGGCTACTAATTTTAGAACAACTATTTGTAGATGAATTATTCTTGAGTTCCAACTTCTCAAATTTGAGCATTTCCCTCTTTTCTCGATCTTATCTTATACAGTAAGTTTAAGGGTCAGTGTATCAGTGGCAGTAGCACGTCAAACAGGCTCAAAAGTCAGAAATAGCAGAATGACAAAACATCTCTGTGTTTACATGTTGAGGTGTTTTTTTTTTCCTTACCTCTCTTCTAAAACTCTCTCTTTCTTTGCTTTGTTTTGGTTTTCACCGTGGAATCAGCCGGTCAAGAAGAAGAAGATCAAGCGAGAGATCAAGATTCTGGAGAACCTGCGAGGAGGGACCAACATCATCCGTCTGGTGGACACAGTCAAAGACCCAGTGGTAGGCTCATGAACAGCATATCATGTCTGTCCTGTTGAAAGAAAATGAAAAGACAGCGTTTGACTGAAACTGTTATTAGATGGTAGGTAGTTGCCTTTTGGATTTAGGAGCCCGATTCACTGAAGGATGGACATAACTGAAGATTGAAATGGCTCAGTGTTTTCTTTAATAACTCTGATAAGGACGTTGTAATCAGTGAATAATAACAACTCCACTGCCTGGACTCAGGATACAAGCTTATACCAAGTTACTAATTACTCTGGTTGAAATCTGTAGACCTCACTGCATGAGACTGACTGGAATCAGTCTTACATTGGTGAAGTAATTTAAGTACACATAACTCCTTAAAAACACTCTATGGGGGTTTTTGTGGAGACTCATGGGATCTTTAGCTATTAGTGGAACCTATGAGTTGTTTTTCTGTAGTTGCATTAGCCCACAAAAACACAAAAACAGAGAGGAGCACAAAACAAAACAATGGCTTAAAGGGTTAACTTTGTTTTAAAGGAAATTAAATTGCTACTTAGAAAGAGCACCTTTACTGTTACACACTGCTTCTCTGTATCTTTAATTACAACATTGAAGTTCAGTATTCTTTCACTAGTTATTGGCTTCACCACTAATGTCTCAAATTTGTTTGATTTTGGATTAATTTCCCATTTAAAAGAGATTTGATTCAGTATCAGTCCAGTTAAGGGTTTTCCAGTTAAAATACAAATTCTGCTCGGATAAAATAGATTCTTAAAGAAATAATACAAGGATAGTATGTGTATATATACACCTTTAACCTGGTAGATATTAAAAATATTAATGTTTACATTAAAAGTTGAATGAAATTGTTTAGCAGATTTTGTAAAAGTCTGCTCACGTAGAAATACTTAAGTTATTGTCATGATTTTTACAACTCATTATTAAAAATTCTGTAGTTTAACAACAGAACTGTAATTCAGCAAAGGAAAATAAGAAAAGTTAAAACTTAACCATTGTTTTGTCACACACAGTAGAGTTCAGAGTTAATGAGACTGTGATGCACTGAATCAGCAACTCAGTTTTTTAAGTGTTGTCCAATCTTGCATTAAAGTATGATCATCCTTCATATAGTTTAAATCTTAAAATAACAACACAAAGTTCTGTCCTTCATTTTGTTCTAGTATCTAGTAAATGTTGTTCAATTGAGAAAGATTATTGACTGTATTTCTGTGACTAACTTATCTATTTATTTATTCATTTATTACACTTTTTATTCAATTTTAAAAAATCTGTCTCCTTGCAGCGTGTGATCAGACCTAAATCCAGGTCAAATTTGGATAGTTAAAGCACAAGTAAGCAACTGCTAACTGTTATGGTGGGTTCAATGACATCATGGATTCCGAAATGATTACAGATTTGGAAATGATAAAATCACATTTGGGCACTGATTTTTCAACTTTTGGGCTGTGATTATTACATTTATCTCTTTCTGTTGACATGTGGAAGATAGAAACATTTTAAATCCACTTTTCTTTCATTTTGTGGTTATTTTATTCTGAAAGGTCAGGTTTCCCACTGTTTTGGAAATTTATGGACAAAAAAATTCACAGTATTGTGAGATCAAACAGTTTTATAAATTATCTGGACAGATTAGGGAGTTTTACAAGTTGCTTGTCCTCCTTAATCTGGGTTTGTGCTGTAAACCAGATATCATCTGTTTATAGAACTTTTCTTAACTGGAAACCGTCAACAAACCAGAGAGGACAAATATTTGTTAGGCTGTGGAAGCACAAACTGACTTTGGTGGGGAGTCTTTCAGTTCAGTGGTCAGAGCCATGAAAGGTCCGTTGGTTTGGAATGAAGTGTCCTGTAAAACACCAGGGTTAAAATAAACTTCATTATTATAACCACAGTTTTTCTACCTTTAATTGACAACAAGTAGCGACAGTTTCTTTTTCAGTGTGATGCTCATAATGTTACTGTGTGGGGTTGTCAAATCTGGAAATAATCGGGTGACTGAATCAGTAATGAGCTACATCTGGCTCTGTGTTCATTGTTTCTCATGCTTTTTTTCTGTTTTTGTCAATGATTTTATCTTGTTCTCTCTCTCTCTCTCTCTCTCTCTCTCTCTCTCTGACTGTACAGTCCAGAACTCCAGCGCTCGTCTTTGAATGCATCAATAACACAGACTTCAAGGTACAATGACCAGCTCTCTTTTGCGTGCTTCACGGGGTCTTTTGTTGTGACTGTCTCATGCCTTCACTGGACCCAGCTGTCTGTTTATCATGTGACATACTGTGCTGTCTCAATCAGCTGTGTGCAAATGGTGACGAGGGCATCAGCTCTTTAAATTAAAGGCCTAAATCGTGATGTTAATTTAATTTGTGCTTTTCTTGCAGGAGCTGTACCAGAAGTTGACAGATTATGATATCCGTTTCTATATGTATGAACTACTGAAGGTTAGACTTTTTACGTTGCAAACTTTAAAAAAATTAAAATGTATTCAAATTATTTATATAAATTTGATGAAAAAAATGACTCCTTGGTCTCTATTTTTGTCTCAACATTCAAAGACTGCGTACCCGTATTTATATCTTTGTCTGCTCTGATATTATGTGTGTGTTCATTTGTTTTTTTTGTGTGTGTGTGTTCTCTCTGCTAGGCTCTGGACTACTGTCACAGTATGGGAATCATGCACCGTGACGTCAAACCCCACAATGTGATGATCGACCACCAGTTGAGAAAGGTAGGTGGTGCCCTATATAGTTCTTCTATTTTTCTCACACACCCACACACACACTCTGAATATTATCTCTCACCTGCTATTCAGCCCAATCTGGCTCTCTCATGCTTTATTCTCTCTCTGGCTTTCTTCGTCCTTTTATTCTTCTCTTTATCAGTTTCTCTTGTGTTTGATAAAGAGTTGGCTTGTTGTTACTTTGTAATTACCATTGGTCTGTAGACACATGGAGCCTGAACGAGGTCCTTAACAGAGCAGCAGATGTGTTTTTCATGTAAATAAAGGTGTGTTTTAATCGCTCACTGTTGGTGACTTTGTACGACACATTTCAATCTGTAACAAGATTTAAAAACTTTTACCATTGTTACAGAACTGTTTACATGTGATGAATGAGCAGTGATGACAAGAGGAGCCGGGACTGTAGTCATAACCAGTGGCAGTTACCACAGCGTTAATGTGACGCCTCTTGCTAGGCTCTGGCTAGCGGCTATTTCTATAATTATAATGTTAGCTGTTTGTGTTGGTTGTTTAACTGCATGGGGGACAGTTTCATCGGCCACTAAAATGTTGTGAAGCCTAAGACACAACCTGTAGGAGTAACACTTAGTGCCTTTTCTAGTTAAACCAACAGCATCACTGCATTGTCTTTAGTGTCACACACTGGAAATGTTTGCATCGCAGCTCCTGTCATCATGATGGCCAAAACAACATGAAGCTGCAACCACAGCTGTGTTATTTCTGCCACTATGGGTCTCTTGATCAAAACAATAACAAAAGTTGGAGTGTGACGACCACATGAAGTAGCTTTGGATTTATAAGAGTTTTTGTCCTAATTGTTGAAAAACCGCCAATGCAGATAAAAACAAGTGGGCAATACAGACAATAGAAAACAATAAATAGAGTTGCTTCCTCGTTAGTCAGTCAGTTTTGTTCCTCACTCTCTCTTGTATCGTCATGTGTTTCCTGTGTAAACCAGCAAGTTGTAGCGGTTAGAGGGAGTAATGGGAATATGATGCACCGACGTGACCAATTAAACACACCTTTACCTTGCATGAAATCACAGATTATTCTGTGTTTGAACTCGAGCTGCTGGGTTAAGAAAAAATACAATCTCAGTCATCATTTGGTAAAATCTTATTAACAGTAAAGTCATTTTCATAAATATAACTGAATGTTTAATAACTTATGCAGTATTAAACGTGCTTGGCGACCAGCGGCACGGAGTGGACTCGTGTGCTTTATGATGATATTTGCAAAGGCTTCTTCTTAACTTATTTTTACAATCAATCATCCAGGACTGCTTCAGTATGTCACCACTGTCACTGCCTGCTCTCCCAACATAGGTTTACTGTGTATGCATTTGTGTGTATTTGTGTTCGCTCTGCGCACCTGTGTGTCATGTGATGTCTTCCTAACAGCTAAAGTGGTTTTAACTTGCTTGTTGACCAAAGACTCACTTTTCATCATCTCGATTTAGCAACTTAATGCGAATTAGCCTGGCTGGGAGCGTGTCTCGGCTTTTAGAAAAGAAAAACTCTGTAAAGAAACAGGGTGCATTTCATTTATAATGAACCGCTTTATCATTGCAAAACAAATGCGGCACGGAAATTGTTTTATCTGAATAATCTTGTTTTTATAGTCCTTGGTATTGATACAGTGTTGATAAATGGTCAAAAAATTTGAGTTGAAACCCACAAACAGTCAAGCTCCCAGTCTGCGGTCAGAGCAAGTGGCTAATGCTCACTTGAAACGGAATTTGTGAGCTTGTGGTCACAACTTGGGAAGTCATGTGCAGGCTTACCGTTTAAGTGATTAAGTCTCGAGAACATCAACATGGACGGCAATATTAACTTTACTGTTCAAGAAACCACAGAGGCTATCAATCAACCATGAACTAGGGAGCGGGTGACATAGTGCAGGAAATGCAAAGACATTATGACAAAGGAAAATATATGCCTCTGAGAATATCAAGGTTTTCTTAAGATATATGAAAAAACTACAGATTAAAATTACATTGAGTTACCATCCATTGAAAAATGAACTTCTGTGGCCTCTGCCATTTTTGAAAATGTCAGCAATCACGTCAGAACTCATGAAGCTGGAACTTTCGGAAAACATTTCCATGTTCCAGGCCGTGAATATCGCCAGAGAGGGGAGTTCATGTGAATGCTTGTAAAAAACTGTCAACACGACCTTGTTTGAAGGAGGTGTGTGATTACAGTCCTGCTGATATATTTTAGAATATGATTGCAAAGAAGTACCACCAAAAAACCCCGAACATTAAAATATGCAAACAAAATACCGCACGATGTCATCAGTGTAGCCCAACAATTACTACTTAAGCTGCAATAGGCTGCATTAATGTGCCACTATCTGCTTAACATCACATTAAATAAAAAAAGGAACACTTTCAGTCTCGACCAGCGGAGGGCAGCAGCCTAACATATGTGTGAAGCAACCAGAATAATCATGCATGCACATCCATTGTATAAAAATATTTGTTATCACACATCTTATGTATTATTTTCATTTATGTGTTTTTAATATACATATAATTTAGATAGACATGTGTCTTTATTCTGAATCAAACTGTGAAGCTGAATAAGAATCAATTGTCTTTCCAAAGCTTCGCCTTATAGACTGGGGTTTGGCAGAGTTCTACCACCCATCTCAGGAGTATAACGTCAGAGTGGCGTCACGATACTTCAAAGGCCCTGAACTCCTGGTGGACTACCAGGTAAACACACGCACAAAACAGAAAAGATTTTTAAATGTAAATGCCAGTAACACTTAAAAGAGAAAGTGTTAAAGAAAGTGTGTCATCACACCTGAATAATTCTGCTGTCTGTGCTCTCATCATCAGTTTTGATGATTTTGTGTTTCAGATGTATGATTACAGTCTAGACATGTGGAGTTTGGGTTGTATGCTGGCCAGTATGATTTTTCAGAAAGAGCCCTTCTTCCATGGACAAGACAACTATGACCAGGTACCAGTGAAGCACGCCGGAATCTCCCACACACAAGGAACAAAAGCAGCACATTCATATCAAATGAGATGGATCAGAAAAGAGCATTATTTACTGATTTCACGCACATACATACACAAACAGAAAAAAATTGAAACACACACAGGGCCGAGTGAGGCATCTTGTGTCACAGTCGGGCACAGAATGTCCCAAACATGTAATGAAGACAACCTGTATTTGTATCCCAGACCTTTATCGGATTGAATCTGTGGTGCCTCACTCTCAAGTGTCAGCAGTGGTATCAGGAAGAGGGCGCTGGCGTTCAGAGCACACAGAACTGGAGCTCTAACAGAGTTTCTCACACAAATACAGGTTGAAAAGGGACAATTAAACCAACAACAAAGATCAAACAAAGGGGCTAGCACTCTTGTAAAGTTTTGTTTGTGAATGGTTGGTCAATAAATGTATCAACCATAATGTGACAAAGACGGTTTTTTTTTGTATTTCAAAGTGGCACATAGAGTTTGTACCCGGTGTGTTGTGTTTTCAGTTGGTGCGGATTGCAAAGGTCCTGGGGACGGACGAGCTGTTCGGCTACCTGCGTAAATACCACATTGAACTGGACCCGCGCTTCAAAGACCTGCTGGGACAGTAAGTCAGTTCTGACTTTGCCTCAGAGATTCCCATCACGCTTGTTGTGACTTGTTCTAATGTTGAAGTTTTTGAATTTAGCATTTAATGCTTGCTTTCATATTTTATGACAGTAATCTCATTGAATGTAATACAATGACAGAAAAGCTTTCTGTTCTATCACCAACCTCACCACCTGACCCACTTCCCCATGTTAGTGGTAAGCTAGTGAGCGACAGCAGGCTCAGAGGGGGTGTGTGTTCGCTTGATGATCAGCCTCTGACTAAATTCAGCACTCACCAGACTGATGTTCTTTCGGTTACTTCCTTTGAGATTTTCTGTTATATCCTCTTTTCTCTGGGCTGCAAGCAGGTTCGAGTAAATATATGTTTCAATTATATAAAAACATGTTTATAAAAAAAAAAACACAACATCCCTTTTGGTGCAGGGATGATACAGGATGAATCCAGTGAAGATAATAACCTTGATGAAAGGATTTAGAAAGCCTTTATTGATGTCGTTGCTTAATGAAAAAGATTAAAAACTACCTGCTCGTTCCAGCACACAGACCTTCATCTGGGTGACTTGATAAACTTGAGCTCTCCCTCCAGATGGTGAACAGGTCCTGACCAGGGCAGGATATGATGTAACTTTTGCTTATTCCGTCAGAGGCTTGGGTCTGCCCCCCCTTTGGCCTGTCATTCTGCCCCCATCGAACTAACCCACACAATACTTTAAGCGCTAGTGTAACCTATGCAATCAAATGCTAAATTAGAAGTCAAATGTCAGTGTTATGAATAAAACTTCAAATATTCAGATTTTTTGTGTTAATTCAATTAAAAAATCGGACCATACCTCTGCAAATTCAGTGTTTACATCTGGAAAAAGAAGCTTTATTTTGAAATAATTCAGTCCCTCCTCGTGATCCATGCAGTCCTGATTAGGACCTACGATTTTCTCCTTCCAGCACACAAAGAAACTTGTTCTCCTGCCTGCCATTATAAAATGTGCCAGGTTGAAACTGTGTCACAGTGGTAGTTGCAGTCATGAGTTCATCTTTTCCACCACAGCTCCTGTTGTGTCTCCTCTTATGTAATGTGCTGAAGGAAAAGTCAGTGGAAAACGTCTTTGGCACCACCTTGAGCCATACAGTTTACAGTTACATTTTTAAAGGTACAACCACAGTGGGTGTCTTAAAAGAGATACAAATAATTCAGTCTTCATTAAACATTTGCAAAATCCTTTTTTGTTGTTGTTGAAATCAGTTGGCTTTGTTTTATTGTTCTGGTTTTCCAAATTTATTATTGCGGCCAACTACTGATCCATTGAAAAGAGTGAAAGTGAAGTAATATGCATCAGCTTACCCGCATTGTCCTCCCATAGATGCATACCGATGCTACTCATCAAACCACTGCTCCCTAGCGCCACAAGTGGTCAGAAATTGCGCAGTGTGCCTTTAAGTTCTGTGTTACTGCAGCAGAGACAGTAAGAAAAACATAACCTTTCACCTTCAGGTTTTCTGCTCTGTATCTGCGCCTGGCTCGTCACCTCTCTGTTGAGGTTATAGAGAGAAATTTTATGTGAAAACCAGACGGGAACATAAGAAAGATCAGGAGCCTATTATAAATGCTCACACTAAATGGTCATAATGGACAAAATATCAAACACAAACCAGAGAAAAAGAAACCAAGAGAATCTCCTCACAATCATTCGATTGTTAAAATGATGTGACTGTTACTATGAGCAGTGTCACGTCCCCTGAGCGCTGGTGGCTGTTTTGTGTGCCTGCAGGCAGAGCAGGAAGCGCTGGGAACAGTTTGTGCAGACAGAGAACCAGCACTTGGTGAGTCCCGAGGCTCTTGACCTGCTTGACAAGCTGCTACGCTACGACCACCAACAGAGACTGACTGCCACAGAGGCCATGGAGCACCCCTACTTCTGTAAGCAAGACGCACACCAACACACACATCAAACACAGCCAACACACAGTGAAGACTCAGTGAGGGTTTTTTTGCATTTGGATAAAAGAGGGGAAAAAGTAAGTGCAGTGTGTAGCGTAATCTGAGTGTAAAGTCATTACAGACAGCTGAATGCAGCAAAAATAAAACAATGGCCAGTGTACACACAATACTGAATGTTTGCATCAGTGTCATCATTAATGTAAACATGTGCTCCTGGTGTAAATATTAGTTAATCTCTGGCTCCTCTGCATATTTATGTTTCTCTTGGGTCTTGGTTTCATAGCAGTAACTTAGGGAACTCTTAAAATGTATTTTGTCTCTCCTCCTGCAGACCCAGTAATAAAGGAGCAGTCTCTGTCGAACTCCGACAACAACATGGTTTCCAGTGGTAACACTACAGCACGATGAAACACAGGTAAGAGTTTGAAAGACCACTCACTGGCCACTTTGTCCTTTGACGATTTTTAACACACACACAGTGTATACTGTTGAAGCTCCAGCATGCGCAATTTGACTATGTCCATATTTGAAAAGTAGATACATATCACGTAGTAAAAGTAAAGACGGAGTGGTTTATAGATCAGTGACAAGTTGGAGGATAACCAATGAGTCACCCTGCTGCAATCTGCTGCTACTAGTGTTTCTGCTGGTGGTGGAAACCCGACAGAAGTATCCATGTAGAGAGCTGGCATGTTTTGATAAGAGGTATAGATATATGGCACTAGAGTAGGGATAGACCGATATGTTTTTTTCAGGGCCGATACCGATACCAATTATTAGTAGTTAAGGAGGCCGATAACCGATCTCTGACGATTGTCAGGTGTGCTGCGGCACATCGGTAATGTGCGGAGACACACCGGTTGAAAAACACTGCCTGAACTTACCTTCGAAGCATATGTCTGCTCTCCGGAGCTTCTGCTCTCCGCAAAACTTTTTCTCCTCTTCACCGTGTGTGAGCACTGTGAATGCACAGCTTTCACTGCTGATTGGCTGTTACGTGTGCCTTGGCTCTGCTCGTAACCAATCAGATGGTGCTGTGGTTGGGACAATGCTGGAGACAGAGTAGTGACTGCAGACAGAGAGGCGCTGAAGCCAAAATAACCCCGTTTTAAAATTGATTTTGGCCGTCGGATTAAAAAAAAAGGCCGATACCGATATGTGTCAAAATGCCAGATATCGGAGCCAATAATCGGCCCGGCCGGTAATCGGTCTATCCCTACACTAGAGTATAATAATGTATCTAAAAATAAACAATATGTTATGTTCCCAGCTTGATAATTTGCCCTGCTCCTAATTGTTCCAGTTTTATTTACTCGTTTATTTGGATTTTTTTTTAATTTGACACCCATTTGTCCATGTGACTACATTATTTATGGGTGACAACATACTGAGACTGGAAGTTTGACGTTTTGAATTTTGTGTTTTGCTGTTTTTCTCTCCTCCTCCTCACTCTTTGTCTTCTGCTCTCTTTCTCTCTGCAGGAGTGAAAGAAGAAGGATGTTTGTTACCTCAACTTTGTACCCGGTTGTGACAGTAACTTTGACAAGTGTACAGTGACAATGGATCAAAGTAACTCTGACCAGTTACACACTCACAGATATGTGCATATGGATACACACACAGACACACACACACACACACACACACACACACACACACATATTTACATCAATGCAAGCACATCTTCTATACAGTCACATATGCAGACATGTATACGTACACCCTCCTCCTCTGTATCAGTCTGCGATTGGCTTGTTCTGGTTCCCTGTCCAGCAGCCTGACCAATGAGCTTGAAGCTGCTCCCCCATAATCCCTCACAATGGTCTTTTTCCCCCCCAGCTCAGTCTCATGTAGGTCAACAAGGACAAACTACTTTTAAAGACAATTCAGTCCCTTCTCCTGTCTCCGTCATCCCCCTCTTTATGTCATTCCCTCTTTGTTTGCATCAGCATGGAGAATGAACAGGAGTGTGAGCCTGTACAAGTCCAAACCCCCCCGATCCCCCCTCCCGACCTGTTCATCCATCCGTCTGTCTGTCCCCCCGCCTCCCTCCCCATCCTGTACTCCAACAGACAGACAGACATCTTAGCACTACTCCAGTTCTGAAAGCGGCATGGTGGACTTTCTCTAGATAGACTGATGATGATGATGATGATGATGATGATGATGATGATAATAATATTATTGAAAAATAAATGATTTTTATTTAGATGAACTCTGTCTGTGTCAAGACTGATTTTCATCACGTTTTGTAGGGATGTGACATCTTTCTGATTTGTGAAAAAAGCTCTTGAGGTTGACAGAAGAACTACAGTTAAATTCCCATCAAGGACATTATGCTGATGATGGTATGTGTGCTCAACCAATTTTAACACACGAACATGACTTCAGTTTACTCCTAGCACACAATATGGAGTCAGCGGTTTTCTGAAATACCTTCACAAATGTGTGAGTGTGAGGTTACAATGAGAGGGTTTGCTTTGTGTGATTCTTCATATTCTTAAACTGTATTGCATTGTTGTACAGGATGTCTCATTGACTCCTTACCTAAATCATAATATCACTAAATCAACACCACAGTTTAGCAGATTAAATAAAAAGGGGGAATTATTGCAGGACTATGTAAGAGTGCATTCATTTGGCTATGTGTTCCTCATAAAGTGGTGACTGTCTGTATTTAACAAAAAGAGATTTAATCCAAGAATAGAACAGAATTACCTGATTATGAGGAGCTATTATATGAAAACAGATCCTAAAATAAGCTATATAAGCAGATGTGGTGAGCTGAAAATTGTTTTTTTTTTGTTCTCTTTTAGTTTAAAAAGCCTTTTTCAGTGTCACTCCCACACACAGAAATATGTAATCAGTGAAAACTTTGACTATTTTAAACCTCCATAACATCGACCCTGATTCATATGCACTGCCCACAACAGGAAACTAAACCCTATGACTAAAATGTTCCAAATGACGTGTGAACCGCTGCAAACTGACGTATGTGAAGACAAGTGCACTCACACGGGACTGGCATTGACCTTTTTTTTAAATAGAGAGGTGGACGCCAATCAGCTAATGAAGCCTGAGTGAGTGTGTGAGTGAGTGTTAAGCTATGAAAGCTGAGCTTGAGTTGTTTACATAAAGCTCCTGTGAGTAGTTCCCAACCGATTAAAACAATGAAAGGATGTGCTGCTTTTTTTATTTTACAACGTCCTTTTTTTATTTTACAACGTCCTTTATCTAATAGCATCAAACAGCTGCCTCAGTAACTGATCAGATGGATACAAACATGTTTCCAAATGCTGGGTCAGTAAAGAGGTTCACCGCATTAACTTAAAAAGATAATAATATCTCTGTATTATTTTTATTGTGTCTTTTCACTGCCCCAAAGGGGTAAAAAAATGACCTCATGCCTTAAACCTTATGGCTCCCACAAGCTTCAGCTGCTGACAGTAAACTGTTTATCTGCTGTGCACAGAGTCCACATGGCTTATTAGAGCGTTTTTGTGTTATAGATGACAGTGATGTGAGGTATGGTGGGGTGGATGAACCAACACAGAGTCCTGGGCCGGAAACCCCAGACACTGAGCTTGAAGGTGTTAAACCAACACCAGAGCTGAGGGGGATTGTCATGTGATGATTGTACAAGTGTTTACAGCCTCTTTAAAGATATATCAAGATGTAAAAAAAGTCACTTATATAACACAGAAGCAGCCCTACAGGACCTGTTGGATGTAATTTCAATCAGCTTTTACTCTTTGATGGCACTACAGTGACAAAAACAGTACAAATTAAAAAGTAGTCATGCCAGTACACTGTATTTAATCAATTTCATGGTTTAATTAGACAGGAGATTGAGACAGATTTTTCATATGTCAGTATTTTGTTTGGTGAGACTGGTTTTATGCTTAATTCTACCTCACATGAGCTGCTAGCAGCACCTCAGTTCATACAGTGAGACTGGTCACTTAATGAACTCTAGCTTTCTTGAAACTTTTTTGTGTGGTTGGAAAATTAAAGCGAGAAATAAGAGTTTAGTTTGAGAGGATAAGGCAAAATATTTATTTCCAAATATAGATTTTTCTGTGAGGACAAAGTCTTTCGAAACATAAACTGAAGCCAAACAGAACATTTCTCATATGTGATAAAACATTTGTTTTGAGCTTTTTGAAACATCCATTCTAAACAAACTTCAACCGAGTGCAAAAAAACATCCCGTTTTTGTCTTCCTCTCTTTATATGTGCTCATGCAGACTGATGCTGGGTTTTGTTTTTTTTTTTATTGACCTTGCTGCAGTGATGAGCTGTTGGCTGTTGACAGATGCATCTGAGGCAGCTGTGTTTTCACCCAGCAGTGGTTACAATTAATTCTGCTCCTCGGCACCAGTCAAATGTTATTCCTGCGCACACTAAGTGGATGCATACAGTATGATCTTTAATTTTGTCTCATTAGAATAGAGAGCCTGTGGGGTGATTATGCAAGTTGAGCTGATCACCAGAGGAGTGTGGACATGTTTAGAAATAGAGGATGTGACCATACCGTATGCATCCACTTAGTGTGTGCGGGAATAACATTTGACTGGTACTGAGGAGCAGAATTAATGAGAGTAAGATGGGAGGATATGAGGGGTTTAAGCTGATGGTCAGAATATCGTAGTCAGCTCAAGGATGATTTATGATTTCATTCACAGGTCGAACATGAGGTTTACGTAACCCACCTGTGGGTTAGTCAACAAAAACTCATGCTGCACAGCCAAGCTCTGCTCAAACCTGCATAACTTGGTTTTTAATTCTAGTAGAGAGCTGCGAGTTTCCAAAGGTACCAGGCTGAAATTTGAGCAAGGATGCACAAGACGTCCAGAATAGAATAAATACGGGGGTGTTTTCACATGTTCAGGTTGAGCAGGTCCCCGAGGCCTTTGCACTCTCAGAGTTTTAGTGATTCTGCATCTCTTCCCTCTCCCTCTCCTCCTCCTCCTCCTCCTCCTCCTCCTCTTGTTGTGTTCTGAGGATATCAGAGATGCAATAAGAGCCGGATGAATCCTCAACTGTCCTGTTTGTCTCTGTTTTCCCCTCCACTCTCAAAGCCTGGATGAGCATCAACAAACTTGTCTTGTAAATGTCTCTGCTTATAAAACAGACACACTGACTGGATCCAGAGACCCTTAACCGCTGCTGGTATTTCTAATCCCAACTTTCTTTGTCTTTGTGTCAGGCAGCGACTGCAAATTTGCATATATTTTCTCCTTTTGTCTCTCTTAAATATTACAAAACACACTATTATGTTTAGAACGGCAAGAACACAAAGTCAAATTCAACTATGTTTACACATTAAATTGGATTAAATCTGACTAAAACATGTTAAATTGGGCTTTCTACATTGGAAATAGACATTTTGGAAGAATGTTTTAGAGAGCTAATGGAGCTTGATGAGGTATTTGGATGGTTGTATGAACTAACATTTGCCTAGAAGATGTTTTTACTGTCACAGTGTGTCTGGTCGCGTCACTCAGTGCTGCACCCACTCTCCTGTCAGTTTTTATGCTGACAAAAAGAGAAAAAAGCCTATGTGTTAATTTTCACTTCACTGTCAGTTCTGCAGACAGCGCTGGAGGAATCAGACAAGGTCCATGAAACTCTGTAATATTCATGTCACAAGACCACAAACTGTAAGTCTACACCGGTCAATAACAGTAATGGGCCAGGTCAATACTTGTTATTGGAAACTCCCATACCGCTGTGGACTGGAAACAGATCAGTGCCACTGTGGGCGGAGGATCCTTAGCTTCAATTCCAGAGGATCAATTACCAGCTGAATCATAGCAAGTCTTTGCCAGTACGGTCGACCTTGTGTCTTGCTCCCCTTCTCTCCCTCCAGAGCTGCAAGTACCCAGAAACAAACAACAGTATGAAGATGTGTCATGTTTATGCATGTGTCTTCACTTCTCAAGATCAGATAGAAAGTCTGTTTTACATTTTAAACTAGTGCATGTGAGTGTTTTATGCTTTAAAATGTCTCAAAACTTCAGGAAACACTGCCTCAAAAATTTTTAGGAAAGTTATATTCCCTAACATCCAATTTTATTCTTGTTGCTCACATATTAACAACAGATGAAATAAAAATGTGTAATATCTCTTTTAGTGATAAACTCAAAGATCGTAATTCCTTTCAGTGCTACGGAGCTTTACAGCATTTTTCACCTCGCTGTTTCGGTTTCATCGCCCATAGCTTGGCTGTTTTCCATTGACATCATCTTCAGACATAGAAGACAGCTTTTTATAAACTTACTTCACGTTAGCTGTCCAGCACCAAACGGTCAGCAAACAAAGTAAGGGACTAGCTTGTCTTGCACAGACAACCTTATATTCATAGTGCTGTGTTAGCTCTGGCCTGGAGAGAGAGCTAGCTGTGCCCATTATCATTAACCTATAAGAGAAAAAACTTGACGTTTGCAATTATTTAAACCAAATACAATCATATCGGCAGCACAAAGGTCTGGATGCAGCGAAAGTTCCCTTGCAAACTAGTTACTCATAGATAGCGGATGGGGAGGAAAAATGCAAACTAAAATAGTCACCCAGTGGCAGGTTTACACCCCCAGTCTACATCCAGTGAGTCAGACTAACTACCAGCTGCTGAACAAAATGAGGCCTTTAGCTAAAAAGACAGATATTTCCCAGTGGAATTGGATGAAACCAAAATGAAACTTCAACTTAAAACGTGTATTCACCACATAGCGAGGAACACAGCTTCAGATGAACGCTATTGTTGCTCCATGTCTGCTGGATGTGGCAATTTTCCCAAAATGTTTACCAAAACAATATTTTAATGTGATAAAATAAAGTGTTGCACGTATGTCTTGTTGTCTAAATTTAATTATTGCAGCTTTAAGTAGCTTTAAAATCAGTAAAAATTTCAATCCATTTGGCAGTATATCATAAATACTGTATTTTTGTATCAATTCGTTTCAACCCTTCATTGAAGCTCTATGGTGTTCAAGTAAAATATATAAAACATGCAGCAGAACAGATGCTGTGTTGACATGATATTCAAGATTTCACATATTTAACATATATAATGAAAGTGGATATCTGAGCATGTTTATGCTCAAAATCTGCAATATTAAACAGTGGATTACAGAGTTTCCCATGTGTACATACTGCACATGCACTGAACGTAGTCGCCAGTTCATACACATTCATAAATGTGAGGCGTTGAGGCCCAGCCCTTATGTGAGCTGTGACTTTTGGAAATGTCAGGCGCCTCGCCAAGCAGACAAACAATGTCAATCACTCTCCGGCAAGGGAGCAGCCATCCACACACAATGGAGAACACACAATACACGAGGGAGCCAGGAGGAGGACGATGACACAAAACGGCTTCTGGAAAACTATTACAGCGTCTTAACGGGAAGAAAGCCCTGCCAAGTAGCACACGCTGCCCTCGGTGGGAAACAGAGAGCGTAATGAGCCTTTCAGTAGCGTCGTGATTTCTCCATGCTGGTAGGGATGTGTGATGTGTTTAGGCTCCTGTGTTTGTTTATTATTTGCCGGGAAGACTCAATCTGCATGGGTTTCGTTTTTTATGGCGATGGTGTTGATGGGAAGAGATCAAACAAAGCAGTAACTAAGCCACATAAAAAGAGGGGAAACAGGATATTTCCCAGTAGAGAGAAGTCCAAGCTAAACTGGATTTTAAGAACTCATGTGCTTATAAAGCAGTTGTTCAGACTTGGTTTTGCCACCATGCTGCTTTTAAGGGTTTCTGAGCCAAGAGGCCCCATCTGGGCGGCAGAATAGCAGTCATGGAGGAAGTCAGGGAGACGTGGTGGGCACTGATGACAACCACATGGACAAGCTCCTGTTTAACTGCACGTTTTAGGCTCCTGAATCCATGTAAATTGCCATTACAGGCATAATAATTAAAAATTTTTTTAATGCCACCGTATCTCTGGTGGCTGCACGGTAGAAATAAAGGAGAGAAAAAAGGTGGATGTGGTGCGATTCTACTTAATATGAAGCTGTGATCACATGACGCTAGCTGAACCAGCTCCATGACAACTGAGCTGAGATGTGTTTGGCAGCTCTGGAGAAAATCTGCCGAGTCAACCATGACTCGAGTTTTTTGGGGTTTTGTTTTTTTTTTTCCAAAAGAGCTGTGGAGGTTCTCACAGTAAGATTGGATGGGACGTGTCACTGGGCAGGAGGCCTCAATGTATCTTGATAAGTTACAGAAACAAAAAAAAAACATCAGGAATCAAAGAGAAGGCAGGTCTTGGCAGCCTGGGAGAGATGAGAAACTGCAAAGAGAAAAAAAGATCATAAACAGCAGTGGAGAGACTATTAGCAAACACAGGAACAGAGAATTTGGGGGGAGGAGAGAACAAAAGAAGACGCAAACTCTGAAATCAAAAATGGTTTTACATCGATAATACAAATGTTTGAGCTCAGTACTTCTGGGACAGAATGAGACTATTTTCTGGCTGTTTTTTTTTTTTTTTTTAGCTGAATTTTTGGCGTCTTTGAAGTATATTGTTCTGTTTCAGGGTCTGTTTGTTTGTGCGTGTGCTTGTCTTACAGTTTGGCCGATGTGTGCTGATGTGTGTGGCTTTTAATTCAGGCTGGATGACAGCTCTAACACCCCCAACCCCCCCCAGCAACACACATGTAAACATACACACACACACACTGAAAAAAACAACCTTTTACATGCTCAATTAAGTACTGATCTACCTTGGCAGTTAAAATTCAGGTCATGTGTGGAGGAGCAGCTGTGTGTGTGTAT
>JAUZTA010000028.1:3841753-3859255 GCA_034780835.1 Ctenochaetus striatus | reverse complement strand
TAGTATCAGTTTATGTTGGTTTTGTTTACTGCTTATTTTCATTAAGTTTCAGTTTTATTTCACAATAACAACCCTGGTAACTATGCACAATCTTGTGCAATATATTACAAAGTGTTCCCAGCTTTCTTCACCTAACCTTTGTCAAAATGACAGTGTGGTCCTTCCCACAGGAAATGTGAACAGTTTTCTTCAAATTTAGGCAATGAACAGAAGTTGGTGTATGTTTGTCTGTAGAAGAGAAATAACAATTAAGGTTAGCATGTTAGAGAGAGTGTATATTTTACTAAATGTGAGATATAAGGACTCATTTTTATACCTGCTGTGTCTCCCAGCCCAAGTTGTCCACAGTCATTTCTGCCCCAGCCAAACACACCTCCAGAGACAGAGAGGGCAAAGCTCTGCTCTCCCCCTGCAGCGACCTGGACCAGGGGGATCGCTGACAGGGATCGGAGGTGTTGGGGTGAACTGGTGCCCAACATCCTCTTCCCCAGACCCAGCTGGCCCCTGGAGCCCTGACCCCATGTATACACCTGACCGTCTGTGGAGAAATCACCATGACTTTGTGATCTCTGTTCGTACACTTGCTCATTAAATTATATGCACTGTAAGCTGGAAGGCAGTGACAACTCTGGCTGTGTGCTGTTACTGCAAGACACAGCCATAATATTCCACAGTTGATTTCATTCATTTTTATATTTATTTACCTTTTCTTTTTCTGAAAAGGGTCAGTGAGCTAATCATGAGGTAGTAATGAGGATCCCAACAAAAGGTCACCTAATTCACTTATACAACCCACACAAAAACTCATTGAAATATTTCTATTAAACAAAAAGAAAAACATCAACATGTAACATTTCTCACCAAATACCACATCAATTCAACTCTGTGTAATCTGCAAGCATCTTTGTACTTGTTTAACATTTTAAGTGCCACAAATCTACCAACAGAATAGTGCGTTTTGCAGAATGGAGGTAGATATAATTCCAAACCAATCTTTATGTCTCCATATCAGCACAAAATGGGTTTCTCCTTTCACTTTGCGCATTCTAACTATTATTATTTGCTGTACACCTAAATGTACCTGTGGTGAGGGCAACTGAGTGCTGGCTCCCACAGGCCACCTGACATACTGGTATGTCACACAAAACTTTCAGGGGCCTGAGAGGAGAAGAAAGAGATAAATCAGACCTCAAATATTGTACCAAATGTCGGACTCTGATTGACAGTAAACGGTGTGTTCTTACCGTGGACAGTAAGAGTGAGGTGCGTCCACGCAGAAGACGTCGCCTCTGTCAGAAAGCAGTACGACCGTGTCATCGGTGCAGCTCACAGCCTGAATCTTCTCTTTGTGCTCCACACACTCTGAAAGGAGACAGAAAACTTTCTTTTGCAAGAATTTCGCAAGTGAGACGTTAAATAAGACACGTTTTACGTGGACAAACACATGCAGAAACACAACATGCGTCTCACTCTGTTTTCCTCGGACTCTTTTCCCATCTTCGCCCTGATTCGTGCGAATGATGAACGAGTTTCCATTACTTTTGACGAAGGCGAGCACTCTGTGACCCGCGGACAGATCCTTGATGTCATAGCCGAGGTTTAAAAAGCAGCCCCCATCATCTGCTGAGCTGTCCACCAGTGAGCCCCTTTTGAGCCGAAAGCCCCGCTGGCTGTCCTCCCCCCACGAAAACATGTTGACGCTGCGTCTCCTCAGGACCGACAGCTGATTTAAATGACTCAGAAACGAAACTTAAATCTCCGCCGTGAGGAAAGGAAAACAAAACCTAAACATGACAGGACGAAACGAAACGACAACACAGCGGCACACTATTTTCTTATCTTAGAGTGAGAAAACGAAAGTGAAACTAATAATTACAGGTGCCTTTGTGTTTTTTGTAAATACAAATGTCATTAAGGTTTGTAAAGGCATTTTTGTATCAGAGCACATTTGAGTTCTTTTTGCGCGCTTTGCAAGTAGGCTAAGTCACTCGTGAATATGGTTGAATGTGCGATCAGTCATGTTTCATGAGCAGGAAAGACAACACGCCAAACTACTTTGTTTTGGCTCTGAGGAGGACTGAGGACAATCAGACTAAAGTTGTGTCAAACGGATAAATATAAATTTTAAATTGACTACCAGGTAGCGGAAACGAACTCAGTCATCAAGTGTGTAACAAAGTGTGTAACTGAATTGTGCAACAATGTCCATCTGGTGTCCACCAGTTGAATGTTTGTATATTGATAATGTTCAGTAAAGAAAAAACAATCCAATTAAGATCATCAGGTGGAAAACATATGCATGCAAACATCCTGAAGAGGAAAATTATTTTACTTTATTGCACTTATTACATTATATAACAACACTGTTGTCAACCAGTCCATCCTGTTTAGCAGCATTTCCTCATAGGAACCTGTTGGAGCTCAGAACTTACAGAAAACTGTCAGGATAATTTATCTTTTCTCACTTGTTTCTGCCAGGCTTCTTTTAACTTACATTAGAGCACTACCAGAAACTAGTAAGCAATTTGTATCTACTGACTTTTCTACAAATTTACGCCTTAAACTGAGAAGAATTACGCGATAAGTTTCGAGAAAGTTATACATTACATCGGGGTTGTAGTATAAAGTTTTACCCAAAAGAAAAAGCAATATTTTGGTTGAAGTTTATGAAGACACTGAAGCTTTGTGACTACAAAGCTTTTGAATTGTTATTGCCAAAAATGTCAGAGCTTAACAAAAAAACAGGGGGAAAAATGTATGATGCAGAATTTGCACCCCTCGAATCATTTTTAGGTTTCAACTTGAGGTTTACTTTTAAAGGTAGTACAACAGATCGACCACAAGGTGGAGGTAGAGACTGGACCTTTTTACAGCGTGCTGTTTGAATTGCACGTGTCTTTAAAAAAAGAAAAACCTTTCCCTGAACTCTCCTGGTAATGTTTTTCACAAATAATTTTACCATCCAAGTAAAAATTGAAGTGATAAAATGCACTGCTGACTAAATGGCTTTGCTTTGACAGAAAAAAAAAAACACAAGACTGGAGCTAAACCTTGCAAAGGTTGGCTCTTGCAGGTTAAATGTTACAAGAGCTGAAATCACTGCTTGTAAAAAAGAGGGGTTTAATGAAATTCTTGAAATCCTTCTAGTCTTGTTGACTGTGGCTGTTAACTAGAAATTGGCTCTTTTCAGCTGTCTTCTCCAGCCTGGTGGTAAGTTCCTTGCTGTTTTCCATAGTGTCAATGCCACCAGCAAACAGAGGGTCCTCTCCAATGGACATAATGGTATGAAAGTCTTGCTGTGACTCCAGCATGATGTTTTGCAGAATGACATTAAATACAAGTTAGGTAGAGACACCCTGATGAACTCCAGAGATTGAATAAAATAATTACATTGCTACCTGATAGCATCTCTGCTCATCATTCATGTCTGTCTTTTCTCCAGGTTCAGGTGTATGAAAATTACTCTCTTCCCCTGTCCCCTCATAAACTGTCCCCTAAAAAATGAAGACACACAAGGACAGTATAGGAAGGCACAATGTATACTGTCCTTATTGGCTGGATTAGGCAGAATGTATTCTGGTAAAAGGTACTGTCATTGTTTTGTGCCTACTTAGACATCACATTGAATTGATACTTGAACTCAGAAGCTGGTTACATGAACCAGTAAGCATGATAAAGGGGTGATGTCTTCACCATTACAGGAGCAGCAAAGCTCACATGACAGGTGCACACTCACACAGTCCTCATGTTGCAGTCAGATCAAACCTTCTAAGTGATGTTTACTCTTGCGTAGCGACAAAAGCAGGTGGACAGGGATATTAGCTTTTATAAGACTGCAACATGAACTCCAGGATCGAGCATGGCTAGCAGCCAGTGCACAAAGTTGCAAGTTAAACAGTATTAACTCTCATTGATCTCCCTCACTGTTGTCTTATTTGGCTTTTGAGAAGAAGATAACTGTATCAGAGGTGATTCTTCCATCAGCCTTTCGTTCCTTTTATCTAACCCTGCCAGAACCAAGTCAGAGTTTCAGCACACTCTGATCTGGAAGAACATCACCTTCTTTCTGTTTGTGCCACAGAGCAAGAAAACAGATTTCCCTTCAAATCCAACTGGAGACAAACAGCCAAAAACACAGCATAGCTGCTGGCTAACAACCAGAGCTGATGGCTAACAACAGCAGATTACTCAGTGTCTCTGTCACTGCAGTCAAGCAGTATTCCTTCCTCTACCGCTGACATGTCCTTATAAAACCAGAATGTAAACAAAAAACACTTCCTGAAAGAGAGCTCGATCCAATCTCCTCTCTGAAGCAGGCTAAAATTGGAAAGACTCGCAGTTTGACGTGTTAAAGTTCAAACAGATTGAACTTTGGATGGAGGCAAAGGAGGGAGGTCAGTTCTAGTCGGATGTGAATGTTTCTCATCCTGTTCCACAGAGAAATGAAACTCAAACACTGAATACGGTGTTTGAAAACCCACTTGCAAAGGGCCATTACTTAAAATGTTTTCTTTCCTATATCATCTTTTACATGATACAGTTTTAGATTTGTTATGCCAACATTTTGTTTGTAATTGACATTTTTGTATATCAGTTTTAAAACATTCATTCATGTTAGAAATAAAAAGTCGAACAAAATGATTCTGAAATCTTGGAATCAATAAAAAATCTCTATGGGTAATAATGAGGAGATTTAAGTATCTGTGTAACATCATCATGTCTTTTAAAGAATGTAGTTTTAGAGCTAAATGGATCATTTATTTTGAGTTGTTGAAATGATCTGTTGCTAGTTTATCTTAAAATTTGAACCACAGTCAATAATAACACAAATATCCCATTCAGTTCATTTATTTGAGTTCCCGTGTTGTTCTCTTGGCTTTTTCTGAAGATGATAACCATAAAGGAAGTGATTCTTCCATCAGCCTTTTCATTCTTTTCATCAGCCACTGCCAGAACCTGTCAGAGTTTCAGCACACTCCGGCCCGGAGGAACATCACCTTCTTCCCGTTTTGTGCCATAGAGCAAGAAAACAGATTTCCCTCCAAATCCAACTCTGGAACAAAAAAAATGAAAAGCACAGAGGAGCTACTGCGAGATGGTTGCCAGACATTAATCAATAAGTTATTGATAAGATTGTTAAAATCCCCATTCAGAGAAACCACTGGACAAGAACCAACACAAGACCTTATGTCATTTGTTTTTCTGTTTACTCAGCACTTACTCTGCACTTTTTAACAGCAATCTCTCCTGCTGTTACTTTGCTTTTTATCCTCTTGAAGCAACTTGATGGAATGCAGCTTCTTGAAGAGCAAAACACTGAGCTCCTCCAGCACTCTGTGTGCATGTATGTGTGTGTGTGTGTGTGTGTGTGTGTGTGTGTGTGTGTGTGTGTGTGCTGAGCCTCAGGGGAATGAGTTGTACTGAGCTGTACCAGGACCTAAACATCCACAGTATCATTCCCTTCCTCCACTTCCAAAGATCACAGAACAACATGACCAAAGAGGGTGAATCTTTTCTCTTTTTTTTCTTTTTTATGTTTAGGTTTTTACTCTTTCACCCAGTTTCTTATCTCTCTTTCCTACTCTGTGCTGTTTCTCTGCATTTGTACTCATTTATTTTTAATTTCCAACATTTTTCTCTCTTTCTTTTTTATATAAATTTAAGGTTGCAAGATTTGGTTCATACCTCTAACATTCATACATTAAATATGATTGCTTATTTGTTTTAGGTTTTTTGATTATGGGGGGAACCAGGGGGGAGTGAGGGCAACGTCATGGTAACAGCCTGCAAATGGCATACCTGGATTAATCCAGCAGGGGGCATGACTTTACTGTCATCACCACTAACTTTTAGCTATATTGTCCAATCTCTACTTCATATACGTCCTCTGTCCCCTTTTAGTCTTTGAGTGAGCAGCCTGTCCACAGTGTGAACATTTAAGTGTGTTCACTCTCTATGAATTGGCTTGAAGGGACATTTTGGTGTAAAGATGACTGAACTCTTCCATGACAGTTTGCTTTTGATATATTTACATTTGCTAACTTTCTGTCAAAGGACTGGAGGGGAAGACAAGATGGGTTACTTTGGTATTTATTCTGTTTTCTTTAGTATTCCACACTTCATGTTTTGCCCGTTCTTTATAGTCTGGTAAGGCATTGGTTGGTTGTGGTAATTTTGGGATATTTTGCAGTATTGTTTGGAAGATGGCATTCTGGATCTGGTTCATACTGTTTGAGTTTGTGCCTTTGAAGCTCACTTATGCTAGGAATTTATTCATTCATCCATTCATTTATATGTTCATCCTTTCATTCATTTTTATTATACATTAGTTCATAGGCTTTCTACACAGAGGATACTTAGTCATATTACAGTCATGTAAATAAGATTTATGGCTGGATGGATTCTGGGAAATGATAAGTTGGTACCGTAAACTCATTTGCAAAGCAGTGTAGCTAAATAATTCATATATTATTTTATAATTTAATTACATTTTGGGAAATATGCTTAATCATTTTCTTTCAGAGGGTTAGATGAGAAAATTGATACCACTCTCATGTCTGTGTGATAAATCTGTCAGTGGAATCACAACTAAAGACTGGGACGTGAGTGATGTCAGTCACAGGGCTTTAAATACAGGACACAAAGATACAGGAGTGGATTTTGAGAAAGGAAGAAGAGAAAAAAGAGTGAGGGAGAGCTGAGAGTCTTGGATGGCTTTCATTCACTGACTTTACAAAATAAAAAAGCTGCAAGACAGATGCCAGTCTGTACTCTGTATCATGACCTCTGTCACGATGTCCACTGAAGTGACTGAGCCCATTTGTATTGCAAGGTCCACCTGGCTTCAGTTCTGTTGCTCATTGTGCCCCCCTCCCCACCAGCATTGTCCAATGACTCCCTCACAGCCCTGGACATTAAATGTCCTCCTGATAATGATCCAAAGTTCCTGTAAGAAGAACACTGTGATGAACACTGTGCTGTTTAAGGACTATTAAGGTGTGTGAGCTGCACAGGCCAGACTTACAGTTAGGGTCTCTTACACACTACATGGCAATTCAACCTGTCTTGTGAAATGATTCATCCTTTCTCAGGTGTGTATCACTGTTTCCTCATTCAATATCCGTTTGTTTTGTATTTCATACTGAGCAGGTAGTGTAAAGTCAGATTTTAGAGCTTTTTGTCTGAAAGCAGCTGTCTGCTGTAACGGAACAAGACATTATGAGAGTGAACTAAAAGTGGAAAGTTGTGGGATGGAAGCCAAACAATGAGCTTAATCTCATTACAAAGCTTCATAAAAGCTGAAGGAAGCTGCAGATTTAGATGATAATTCCCTGTAGGTTTATCACTACGACAACCCCTGTTTTCCACTTCAGCATTTCTTACGCGTGTTCACTTTAACAGGCTTTATGATTAGCACACTCTATAGTAGCTACAAGCTGTACGGGACGAGACTGAGGCAGGTTTAAAAATAACAGGTTAAAATAACTTTAAAGGTATTCTGATTGGCCAACTGACTTGGCGCCCAAGGATTTACTTGTATATGAGTGTATTTGCTGCAGCACTCTGCTTGAGGGTTAATCCATGTCTTCTGTCTGCTTTAAGTAGAACACGTAGATACAGCGGCTAATGTGACTACTGAAAGTGGACAAAAGTACAGTTACACTGACCAGCTATCTTGCTTCAAAGGCCTTCAGCGGCATGAGATGAAACACCAAGACATGAACACGCATCCACACAGACACACATACACACACACACACACACACGAGAGAAATAGGCCTGGTCTGACAGCTGAGTTATAGCACAAGAGCCCTGGGGAGTTTCAGGGGATTTCCACCGAGGGAATCGGACACGTTGTCTGATTTACACTAACACTTTGGCTAAACTTGTGATAAAAGTTCGCAAAAGAAACATTGCTGTATCTGTCTTTATCCATCTCTACCTCCATCTATCTCTGTCTCTGTTTTCTGCCTTGCCGCTCTCTCTCTGAGCACCTCCGGTCAAGAACATTTTTATAGTTGTGAGTTATTGTTTTCATATATGAGTATTGCCAAGTGTCATCTTATTGCTGAAATTTCCTTTCAAAAAAAGTTTGTCTTAAGTTATTGTGAAGCTGAAGGTCATGAGGGTGGTGTGAAGAAATAACAAGAGAAGGGACTTCAGATTTAAAGAAGCTATTGGCGAAGCAGGAGGGGTGAGATAAGTGAGAAGCTGCACTACAGAGTAAAAAGAGTAAGAGAGCTGAGAGAAAACACGTTCATTTTTATCTGCTTTTAGTGCTCCTTTTTTCAGAGCCAGAGGAGAGCCAAGGAATGCAATGAGGAATCTGGTGAGAGATAAAGAGAGGAAAGTGGATGGTACTGTACTGTACTGTGTGAGTGTGTGTTTGTTTGCATGTGTGTGTGTGTGCTGATTGTGAAACTGTTTGTGTCTACTTGTTCATACACACTAGTGTTTGTAATTCTGTTCTTTTGTCTTGTCACCCACAAACCTGCTCTTTAATGTTTTTTATTTAACATTTTAAAGCAAAAAAGTGTGTTTTAGTCACCAACAGGAAAATGTTGTTTTGTGTATGATGTGTGGATTAAGTATTTGTACTTTAAGACTTGAAACCAAGTCATGTCTTTCTTTTTATACAAGATATTGTAACTTCAGGCTAGTGGCATATTTTTTATTGGAAAAAAAGAGATTCTTATGATAATGAAATTATACATGAGACCAACAGTGTTTCATGGATTACTTTTGTGTGTGAGGAGGAGTTGATATTTTAATTATCATGGATGGATTAAAATTATGTGACCCTCTTGTGGGCTTATTTATGATGCTATGTTTCTTATTAATGGATAAATGAGGACTTAATGTTAATAAAAAACAATAAAGAAACTTTTAAAATAATAAATAAAGACCACAAAGACAAACTGGTGCTGTATCAAAACAGTCACAATACATTTACACAGAGAGAAAGCATCATCTTCCATTATCTCTATCAGTACAAAATGTTTCACTGACATTTGCTGTTTTATGACTCAAATATTAATACACACGAAAGAAAGAAAACTGACAGTATGAACAGTTCCTAGATCCATCCAAAGAAAAGTCGAAAATATATCAGTTAAGTTACATTTTTTTCTCCCATGGAAAGAGCTCAGTTCCCATGGTGAAGAAGTATTATTTACATCTTGACCATAATGTCCCGGCCACAGAGCCAGTGTGACCCAGCAGACATATTTTAGAGCTTGCAGTGTCTAAAACACTGCCAAAGTCCAGCAATATTTACACACCACAGAGACAAGAAACACAGACGATTTAGCTCCAAGAGCACTGAGCACTGCTAGAAAAAAAAAAAATCCTCACATTACTCAAAAACAAGTTCAGCGTTTTTAAATACAACCACAAAAGGCATATTTGTGTTTGCAATGTATATTTTATGCTGGCCAGACAAAACATTACAAGCTTACATTGCAAACACTGCATAGGGTGTCAGATGCAAATTGTTCATGTAATCTGATCCCTTTATAACAAACCTGTGACTGTGAAATTAAAGGAAAGAACTTTAAGACTGAACCCCGACTTTAAATCATTCCAGTGAAATCAATTTTCGTCCATCAAAAAAATAATAAATAAGCCTTTTTTTTAAAAGTTTAGTTTTAGTTCAATGTAAGAGATATTTACAACAGCTGAGGACGCTACGCTGCAGGGGCAGGTATGACGCTGAGCACAACCTTTGACCTCACTCTGCACATGCCAGCGGATGGTGGCAAGCAAACAGACTTTAACTGGGGATGAATGAAATATTACATTATAGTTTAAATAAAACAATTTTGTCTGAGATTCTTTTGGACTGTCTCGACATTGAAAGCCATTCATCATAGCCATGGGGACCTCCTGCATAGTAACTGTGCTGATATCACTGGGATTGAGTGCATTTTTATATTTATATCTGGCTGACAGCATATTTTGCTTATGGAAACTGGGCAGATAATAAAAACAGGCAAATGTTACTCTTTTAAGTTACTTAATGACCTAATGAAATACTAAATATTTCTTTAAAGGATAAATCTTGAGATATTCTGTATTTTATCAATAATTAAATTTCATTAAAAGAGGCCAACTAACGAATGCACTACTTGCTCCTGTTTGCTTTGCAAAAACTTACAGAGCTCTAACCCTGTTTATGAAATGAGCCTTTCGAAAAATACTCTGGAGTTTATGTTAGTTAGCCAGTTTACATCTCCAGTAGTAACAAATGCAGCATTAAGACCTGGAAACAAGGAAGGAAAAAACAACTGTGTGTTCTGGTTGTGGTCTTTTAAAGGGGTCATTTTACTGCTATTTTCTATCTATACTTTTGTTGTGAATAACCAAAATTCCATATCTGCCCAGCTTTGCTCTTTACATTCAACAGCCTGAAACTGAAAGTGCAGTTTCCAAGGCAGACAATGTCACCGACAAATTGTAGAGACGTCGATGATTTTAGATTCATTCGTTTGCGTTTTTGTAGACAGTGGTATAACGTCTGTGAAATCAAAATGATTATTGAAAGGACCCATTAGGACGACACTTGCCCCTGCAGAGGCTGCACTGGTGGCTGAACAGCTTTGCCTTAAACTGAAGACAGAAAATATAAGCAGATGTAACCCAGATGTTTACATTTGAGCTGATAAAAGACTCAGATTGCCAGCTGGAGCTTGGTGAGGTTCCTTTGGTGCATGTTGTGGTGTCGCACCAATTCATCGCTCCGGGCGAACTTCTTCTGGCAGTTCGGCCAGCGGCAGTTAAACGGCTTCTCACCTGAGAGAGAGGTGGGATGGATGGAAGGTTGGAAGAAACAGAAGATGATGGAAGGAGAAGAAGCGGAGAGGACGGCAACAATGGGAAGGTGGAGAAAGTAGGATCGGGATTTAGAAGGGATGTCAGGAAGACAGAATAATAATGAAGTCAAGCGTAAAGTGAGGGGAAAATAAATGAAACATTAGAAAATGATGCAGATCATAACCTAAATGGGAAGATTAAATAGCCTTAATACTCTTATGGTGCTGTATCCAGTACATAACTGCACATGTCAAATAAGAATAAATATAGATTAATACTAAAACATTATATTATTTTATAAAAACACTTGTAATCTCTCTATACAGCAACTATATATATATATATGTAAACATCAAATGGATAAAGAAGAAATGGAAAAATAAAAGTTTACGCACTTGTTTTACCTGTATGAGTCCGGGTGTGTGTCTTAAGGTGGTCAGACCGAGAGAACTTTCTCTGACACGTCTCACATTCGAAGGGTTTAACTCCTAAACACATGTACAGTATGCATGCACCCACATACACACAAACACACACAGGCACACACATGTATCCAGCATACAGACAAGTCCAAGTTGACACACACACATACAGAAAACACATTTGCAACATCACACACACACACACACAAAGACACAGAGGGACATAGAAAAATACAGTAGAGCAGAGGCTTGCAGGGAAGCCATTCCGAAGTTTGGCCAGCCTTTAGCAACTTTATCTGAGCAGAGGTCAGTGCATGGGGGGTGAACGATAAACTTGTGGCCTATGAAATGATTCATACAGCTGTTGTCATGTGCAAGTGCAGTTTAACTCTTTGATTAATTGTGCAGAAAGAATGAGGTTAATAACTTTTGAGGTACATCTAAATCTCTATCTGGTAACAGAAAAATGAAATTCAACACTCTCTGAGATGATGGGCATTAGCTTTGGTGCAGACACTGTTTTCACCACATTTGAATTCAGCAGTCCACTTCTTAATCAGAGGAAGGGACCCTCTAACTGCCTACATGTCCTCATGGACTTCCTTAGGTGAGTCCCTGAGACGGAGTAAGTTAAAGAGTGCATAAAAGTCAATGCTATTCTTTTTCTTGGTACACCATAAACAGAAACAGGAAAGAACATAACAGCTTTAACCTGCATAATCACTTAGAGTTAAAATGCACATGCATTTCACCAGAGCTGTATTACTCATCTCCCTCTAGCTTAGGCCAAAACCTTGTCAATCACCCCTCCAAGAGAACCACTGTACATAAATGCAAACTGCGCATGTCAAAAGACTGCATTGTCCATAAAATGGCTGTCATGCATACAGCAGAGGAAAACAAGTAGAGAGAGAATATACACAGAACTGAGAGGTAAAATTGAAGAAAATAAAGAAAGAGAGATAGATTAAGTTAAACTGATCAAACCTGTGTGCCTCCTCTGGTGTCTTTTGAGCTGGTCAGATCGGGAAAACCTCCGGCCACAGTCTGTGAACTCACACTGGTACGGTTTCTCCCCTGGATGAAGAATAGAGAAAAAGGCCAAAATTAAAAAATGTTCAATTTAAAATGATTGGAACCCTGAAAGAAAGTTACAGGAAGAATTATTATGACAACAGCAGAAACAGAATTGGGACTGCTATAAACATGACTTAAAAGCTTTAAAAAAAGTCTGTTTTCCCAAAGCCAGACTAAAATACCTTAAGGGTAACAGGAACAGTAATTGTAATTATGATTACAATTAAATAATCGCTGGTGGCAGTAATTGTGATTTTGGGAAAGTTATACATTATACATGCAGTGTAACATCCCAGAGTCTGTTTTACCTGTGTGTTTACGACTGTGCATCTGCAGGTGAGACAGCTTGAAGTAGCGTTTGTTGCACCCTGGATACGCACACATGAACGGACGCTTCTCACTGCTTTCTGACCGCACTATGGCCGGAGCGATGCTGGGCACACGCCGAACATCCTGTACACACACACATAAAACACACTTACAACTCAAACACTTTCAAATCAAGCCACTTCAGAAAACATTATGAGAAACTTTCCCAGGACATCAATAACTGAACCAGTAAAATGTCATTTTGAAAACAGGCAATTAAGTCGGTCCTGTGTGTAAATAAGTCCTGTGCTGTGTCTGGCTCACCGGGATCATTTTAATGGAATGGTCATATATTCATTAGATAGAAATTAGCAGTAAAATGACCCCAGATTGACTGCAGCCCAGAGGGAGCTGTTAGTCACGCCTTTTAGACAGAGCCTTTCCAGAGCGCCCCATTACAACCCTGCAGCTCACTGCCGACACTGCTGGAGAAGAATAACAGGAAATAGCACATCACTATAGAGTAAAATCTACAAAACTGCTGTTTTAGTTTGTTTGCATTGTAAATACTGTGCAACTACGCTGAACAATTATGATCATATTGACTTCTATATTGACTTCTTCTATATTACTCAATTATTGAACATAATGTTTTATTACAGTTTTAGGTTATCTTGTGTAATTATCTTTATCAATCTGTATATTCTATAGGTATGTATACAGCTCAGGCTATATGGTTTATACAGTTCTTGTACTGATTTTTACCTGAATTCATTCATTCATTTAGTCACTTTTTTGCCCTCTGCCTCTGACTCATGAGCTGCTGTAACAAGAACATTTACCCACTGAGGGATCAATGAAGTTTAATCTGATCTTATCTTGAATCTGAATAATTTATTTTTCTGACCCTCTCATGATGCCTGCTGTCCTGCAGCACTCCAGTACTGCTACCTGTCAACCAAGTGCAGAACACTTCTGCACTTTTTTTTTTGTTATTTCTGGTATAAACCACTTTAGCTAAATATCTCCGCCTTTACCCTGCTCTTCTCTCTTTCGCTCCCACCACCCTCCCATTTTCTCCACCCTCCCCCAGCCATCTGCTCCTAATTTCCACAATGTCTAGCATAATGGCTAAAGAGACTCAAAGGTCAGCCCTTTTGTACTGTAATTAGCTATTTATAAGTATACTATGGCATTGACATACTGGCAGAAAAGCCACTGTCATGCCAATGTGAAATTCACTGACGCGATCATTTTGAGATCCCACATTACTGAAACAGTATGAAAGTGAAGAGACAAGATAACAATCTGAACCCGACTCTATAATACGTCAGGTGATGTACAAATATGCCACAGAATGCATAAAAAGATAACGTAGGGCTCATGGTAACATGTAGTTCACTAATGCAAAATGAACGTCAATGAGGTGTTAATCCATCTCATTAATGCTGATTAGCAAGGAATTAAAAATACCCTGCGGAGTCTTGGACCTTTCATAGCTCTATGGAGCAGTTTCTTTCATGAATGGGTCTCCAGTTTGCCTGCGTTAAGCGTGCCTGAGGACACACATGCAGGAGCAATCTAGTGACATGATTCACATACCTGTCAATCTTGTTACTTTATTACACTGATTCTGTCAACAGAAAAAGGTAGTGAAGAAGAAACTTAAATAGTAAACACAGTCGTTGGCTGAAACATTACAGAATCCAGAATTAACAATATGATTTTTGCAAATGTTTTAAGGGAAAGGACATGAATTCAGCATGTTAATTTACTTTAACTTTACTTTGCTGTCCAGTAATAATTCGTTGTGCAAATAATCCGCTAGTTAGCTAGCTAGTTAGCTGGCTTAGTTAGCATGTAAAGTCTTGGGGGCAAGGAAAAATAAAAAAGATATTTACAGTAGCATTCTCTACTTGATTCAACCAGAAAAACTTTGTTAGGGGCATTTTGTAATGAGTCAAAGATTTAAAATTTAAAAAAACAATTTATATTTCTAAAAACTGTTGACTAATTCTTTCGAAATTATTATATAATTATTTTTATGAAATGAAAAAAATAGAGTACAAAACAACTTTTTTATCATGTGTTGAGTTCTGACACATTTTGAATGAATTATTTAACAAATTGTAGGTTAATTTATGTAATTAATATAATGATTTAATTTTTTTTCATTTTACATTTTATAATTACTCTGTTAATGAAAATGCTCTATACTGAAGTAAGAGTTCATCTTGCATGCTTGTCTGCAGTTAGCAGGTGTAACATCTGTTTGCAACACGTGATGCTGGTTATTGAATTATCCAGCATCACTAATTCACTGACATCATTTAATTAATTAGAGGTCAACAAAACTAACTGGTCCCCCAACAGCAGAGAGATATAATTAGCTGTGATTTAGTAGTTTTTTTGTGTAATTCTTCATTATAGGAGTCAATTTTCAACAAGTTGTTTCATTTTTTGTGTTCATGACCAAATATAAATGACGATTGAAATTCTGGGACTGTTAATGGTATTTACTTTGGCAGTGTCTGAGAATTAGTGTAATCCCTGTTATGAAAATTATGAAGCAAAGGATCACTTTGCTACTCAATCTTTTATTTCAAACTTCAGCAGCCCTTAGATTATACTTTAAAAGTCATAAGAGTGAGAATTTGTTTATTTTTTTGCACTGAGCCAGACCTCTTACGTGTGTTCTGTGCAGTCCATTTCAATGAACAGAGTGAATGATAAAATTGGCCCAAAAATGAAGGAAAGAAAAAAAACAAAGAAAGAGAGAAAGAAAGAAGGATCTCAAAAAGTCCTGCTGTGGACTACGAGCAGGTCTGGAGAATCTCTGCTCCCTGTCCTTTGCAGCTGCTGACAGACAATAATTAAAATCTAATGATTTATTAACATGCTGATCCTCGTATGGAAACTGTATCTTTACCCAGTGTAACCCTGCATGTGTGTGTGTGTGTGTGTATGTGTGTGTGTGTGTGTGTGTGTGTGTGTGTGTGTCTGTTTCTCCACTGCTAATGGATTTGTGGAAAAAGATTCCTCTTGGCCTTTAGAGCTACTTTAAAATATGTGTATGCAATGTTTTTGCCTGTGTGTACCACGTAGTGTCTGCGTGTGTGTATGTGTGTGTATGTGTGTGTGTGTTTGTAAATCTCTGCTCTGCTATATATCAGTTTTTCCTCTTCACATAGCCTGGTCATTGCATCAGGTTCTCCACAACTCCAAACAATACATTTAAAATATACACTTTTTTTTCCTATGTCATTAATGTGTTTCTTCCCCAGTGTTTGCCCCACTCACCTCAGCCTTTCAGTGTGTGCCAAGCATGTGTGTGCATTCTGATCTCGACACTTCACACGTATTGCAAAGAGCACTGTGTGTGTGTGCATACAGTAGTGATCATGATGGCATGATAACCATTAGAAGAAAAGAGGTCACATGCAGAAACACTGTAATGGCAGTAGCATTAGTGTGACACTTACCTGTATGCCCCTGAAGACTCCATGTGTGTGTATGCGGTACTGTGTGCTGCAGCTGTATACCATGGGGGTGCTGGGGTCACTGTCGTAGCCTGCGGCATGGCTGTCAACACAGAGAAAGAGTAAAGTGATGACGGTGCCTGATTCGTTCACATTCTTAAAACCAAATAAATAGTTAATTTATTTGATATTGAGAAATTAGACACTGCACTTTAGAAGTTTTACACAGCTATAGGCAGCTGCCCCAAAGCTGTACTGGCTCCAACAATTGAAAATATTCAATCAAACTTTTTTAGCTCCAAATATCAAAACTGGAAAGTTGTCTGTGCCATTAAATCATTTTGTGGTCACAAATCCACCCAGGTAAAAAGAGAAGATTTCCAATGTGGATGACTGCCACATTCAGTGGGATGAACGCAAAGCAAACGGATATCAGATAACAAGATGCAAGAACATGATTCAATGCCATAAATCCATACAGTGTAACAAACACTGGCAGATATATAGAGCATGAACTGCTGTTTGACTGCAGGTAGGGTCATAGAGGTATCATTACTCAAACATGTTCACCTCGTCCCATACAGCCCATAATGCAAAACACAGACCAATCATTTGGAGACCCAGAGTTGAGATGTATGTTGTGTTGATGTATGTCTTTTGTCAGAGCACCATATATCCAGCTGAGACCTGTGGTTGTGTGTGTGGGTGCCTCTGTTTATGCATGTATGTTCTGTGTAAAATATTTGGCCGTAGAGGTTAAACTTTGACCTTTTTGGCACGACAAGATACAAAATCAGCTAGTACATTCAGAAAATTATGGTGATCGTATTTAAACTAATATCAGAGACATGTATAGGTTGACTGCATAAAACCATGTATGTATAGTATGGACGACTGCAGATCTTCCCTGATCTCCTTTTTAGTTCTTCAGTACTTTTCTGTGGTGCTGAAGAGTTTTTCCTTAAGCTGCATTTTAGCAATGTAGTTAAAGGCACCACATGTCGTTATGCCACTTTAGTTCAGCAACTATTACGAGATGAATTGCTAATAATTTGGAAAGTACATTGATGTTCCCCTGAGGATATATCTATTGTCACTACTTTGAAGATCTCCTAATATTTTATCTAGCACCATCATCTGGTCAAAATTTAATCTGCCCAATTTTTATTAATGTCCAAATGCCAGCCTCCATTCTTTGTATTGGTTATTAGCTTGTGCTAGCATGCTCGTACACAAATGTTTTGTTGGTGTGTCTGAAATAAAATGTTTGACTCTGGTAGATGAATATATCCACCTGCCCAACACATGAACATTTTGTTAATAAACCAAAACTAATGTGCTTTAATGTTATGTTTTTTATTTCTTGGTTTTCTGACCATAAATTCAAAAACTTTGATATCCCA
>JAUZTA010000028.1:3792646-3802713 GCA_034780835.1 Ctenochaetus striatus | reverse complement strand
CAATGAGAATGCAACAGATTAACAGAACTTTTTTCAGGTAACATGAAGAAATGTTTTCATAACAATATCAACAGGCGATGAATTAAGCCAAAACGTAGACAGTCTTTTACAGCTTAAGCTCTTGTTACACGGCAAATCAAGCACAAAATGTTAAAATATGGGAATCTATTAAGTTGAAAGAAGTTATTAATGCAATAATGATTAAAAAGTTATAACTTTTCAGACCATTTAAACCTGCACGAACAACATACATCTGTACATGTGCTGCAGATGAACAACTTTGTGATGTAACTTGATGTAGAAGCACCCTTTAATAAAATAATGAGTTTTAGTGGTTTACTCGTCGGTTCTTCGTCTTTTGGACAGACGAAGCCTCTCTGTGTTGAGGAACTGCTCGATTTTGGAGATCTGGGCTCTGAATGATGACTGTTGACTTTCCCTTTCCTGAGAGCAGGAGAGTTCCCAGTCTGACTCTAAACTGGGACCTGAAGCTGAGGTGGAAGCTCTGCTACACCTGGTGTAGGGAGAAACTAACTTTAGTTAGTTTTAGTCAGCAGTTATAATATTATGATCCCCAAAGGCAGAACTCCTAGAGATTCACACTCGACAAGCAGCAATATGAACCCACTTCCATATCGTAATATTAGAACAAGTTAAAACTGAAATAAGTAACTTATTGTGGTAAAATATAGTTTTAATGCATCCTGCACCTGCATGAGGCTGCACAGATGAGCATTAGGACCAACTCCGACTGTGTCTGCTGCACTGTTGTTGATTATGACTGATCTGGATAAAGAGAATCAGTTTCTAACTCATGTTTGCTCTGGGAATACCAACAAAGTCTGGTCTGCAAAAATGCAACTGTTTATGAAATACATAAATGATTGCTCTCATTTCATCAATCTCAGCATTTTAGTAAAAAACAAGTTATCAAGGACGATCATCCAGCTAGCAAGGAAAGAGACCTCATTAACAAAAAAACTCAGAAGAGGGGAATTCGGATGATCTGTGATCTCTAATGTAGTTTGTAGTGGAAAGTCAGTTTCTTGACAATGTCTTATTCATGTATTTTAGCTTTAAGGGGGGTTTCCCCTCAAATTCCACTTAAAATCTACAATGCAAGTCAAACTAAAACTGCATTAGCAAAGTCTGTATGACCACCAAACACAGGCAGTTTGCACTGTTTGAAACATTCTTGTTCAGAAGATGGTGGTCTTCTACATGTACGGTCAATGAACTTACCCTGAGGTGGTCTGCCATGACAGTCTGTTGACTATGATGGAGGACGTGGAGACTGGAAATGAATGGATGGATGGAGAAGCTCTGCTGTCCTGTAAAAAAAAAAAAGATACCAAGAACTCAAAACTCTGCAGAGAAACAGTAGATGTTTGTCTTATATTAAGTCTGTAAAGAAAAAAGCAGTTGAAGGATTCATTTTTTCTCAGTGCCTCCAGAGGAAAGTTCTTAGAAAGGGGAACATTAACCAATTAACAAATGCAGGACAGACAATAACCAGTGGCAACTGATATGTAACAGTACCCAGACCAGAGAAAGTGGCCGGCCCAGACTGAACTCTGTGTGACGTTCCCAGCGTTCAGAGTCAGCAGAAAAAAACAGGCTTTGGCCCTCACTACAATTTGTTTAACTATCAGAGCAGTTTTTTTTTTCCTCGTACTCTGGCTATGTTGCACTTTATCTCCCTCAATTGCCAGCACCTGGATCTTATAAAACACAGAGTGACAGTTTGTGGTGATGGTGACAAAGGGAGCGTAAGAGTGTGTGAGAGTGAAAAAGTGAAGCGGAGAACGAATACGAGAGAAGCAGCGAGTGGACGGAGAAAGTAGTGAGTGAGGGACGGGTGATGAAGTGAGAGAGTGAGGAGATGGATAAAGACTGAGTAAGTGAGAGACAAGAGGTACCCAAGCATCATTAGGTAGGTTTTCCTCCACAGGTCGTTCATTCTCTGTCTGTCTGGTTGTCTGAGTTCAACATACATCAGCTACGTCCTTTCACTCAGCGCCTGACTTAACATTTGTCAGCGTTTGATTCGTCTAAAATCCTTCGCAGGTATTCCGAGCATTCTGTTAAATGTGTTGACCTGAGGTAATATTTGCTTGCTCTCACACTCTGAGCCTATCGAACCACAAAAATGTAGCAAAAGCATTATGATGTCTCGCTCTTATGAGGACATGTCGGGCTGATATAACAGACATATTCATTAAGCTCCAGCGCAAATTTCCCCTGAGGTCCCCTCACACACATTTTATACAACACTGAAGCTCACAATCTGAGGAACATAAATGACCTGAAACCAATTTATTTGATAGAGAAAATACTCTACGAGGGTCAGTCTGACTTCCTTTGAGCCAGCTCATATGTTTCTATGTGAACATCACACCGTGGTCATTTCCTGCTGTTCAGCATCAACTTGTAGAGCAGAACAATGTTGTGGATTTATTGTGATGAAATGTACTTGGACACGGGCTGGAACAGCTGAAATTGAATTTTCCATATAGCTGTTATTTGAGATCACATGGTGAAGAATCATGGATACACCATATGAGATACTGGAGCATGTAAATGACTAAGGCTGGTTACCTTTGTTACCTGTAACATCCAGATCTGGTTAGTTTACAGAATGTGAAGCTTAATGGAGTTTTTGAGTATCAATTTTCTTTTGTCACAAAACAACAGCAACTTTTTACATCATTAGAGGTTCTGACTGTGTCTGCCGTCATTACCTCTCTCCATGCTTCTCCCGTGGTCTTCCACTCTCCCTGCGGGGAAGCTGCAGTCCCAGAGACACTGGAGGCATTCAACAAATCCGACGCCCTGGTAATCACCAAGGGGACTAGGAAGAATGAGGTGAGATGGCAAGAACAGCAAGAAGGTAAGAATGAATGATCATTACAGATGGTATGAACTGCAGATGTACGCTGAGTTCACTATGCAAGAGGTTACCAGCAGAACAAAAGTGCAGCATTACTGTATTTCAAAAAATGCGTAGAGATTTTTAAATGGAATAGATCACATAAGTGCAACCAAGACCTTTGTGTTTGCTTTCCATGCTGGAGGGATGTCCGATGTGTTGATCAGACGCAGGAGATGCCTGAAAAAAACACCGGTGTCTCATAAAAACCAAGATAACCACTGTAAAAGTACTGATAATAAACTGTATTCATTAACACGTTTGTTTTGGGCTTTAACAAATTCTAAATATTCCTTTCACACTGGATTAAAAAACCACTGTCACCTTCTAACATCTGGCTTTTGTCTTCAGTGGGAAAGAGTACAACCGACCGTCATTTCCAGGTCAAATGACTCTGCAGTAGTTGCTGGCAATCATCTGCTCCAGCTCCAAACCACAGTGATGGAAACATTACACCTGAGCGGACTCACTCAGTTTTACTCTTTCCCCCACACTACGCTACGACAAATAGCCAATAGCAAACACAGATGCCATGAAGGACTGCTGCCTCGTTCGTAACTTAGGTCAGTCTCTGTCATCTAAACAACAAATTGAGCAACCTGAACATTGTTTAGTCGGTATTTAGTCTGTAACTTATGCTGCTCTCTGCAGTTCACTGTTTTCAGGCTTGTATGTGACACGCAATAAAAAAAAACAAAGAGGCAAATTCATTTCCTGCAATGGGAAACAAGTCAATAGCTTATATGAGTGGGGCTACGCATGTTAAAAAAACATTCTGATCTAAATAGCATTAAAATTTCTTTTTTTTTTTTTTTTACCTGGATTTTTTTTGGCTCTGATGATATCACATACCAATGTCACACCTTTCAACAGCGCTTTAGAATGCAATAGGATAAGGTGCAACTTAATCGACCAGACAAACAGATGTTGACTGAAATGGCACTATGAAATCGTAATTTTTGAAGATCAAACTTGAACCCAAACATGCTACAAAATCTACTGGATATTTACCTCTGACATTTTGGGTGACGCATTTAACTCGACTCAACTCAACTCTTCATTTGGCCTTTATTCTTGTATTATATGATACACCTGAAAAACTTCTATTTAAAGTTCCATCCACATGTGTCTTTAAAGCAGTTTGGGTGTAAAATGTGACAATAAACCTCACAATTTTACATTTACGGCTGTCTTGTAGGCCACTAAATGGTAATGCTTGAGTTTTTAAGTAGTAATACCTGAACAAACTGAGGCGGGATGGACACATCTGACTGAGTTCTGGAGCTCACTGCTTTTCTCTGTGGATTGCTCCAGTCAAATGATGACCTGTAAGTCTTGTTGCTGGGCAGAAAGGACTCATTAAGGCCATGAAGCTGCATTTCCTCTGCTGGATGCTGCTCATAACTCATTGTGCTGCTGGTGTCTAATGATGCTTTACTCTTGTGACTTGGGTGAGCAGACGGTATCGAATCAATCCCACTTTTGGTCATCTCTGCATCTTCTATTTTGTCATTCTTCCATTGCTTCTGACAGCTGCTGGTCTCAGCCTCAGGTTCAAGGTTAACTGTACCCATCAAAACATCAACACAGGCATCTTGTAGGTTAGATTTTTCCAAAGCTTCGTGGGCAATCTCACATGCATTCTTTGCATGTGTGTCTACATTTGACTGACTTTCCCTCTTTTTAAATGTGCTGGAATCATCATCCTCATCATCAGGTAGCAGAGATCTCAGCTGTCCACACTGCTGCTCTGAGATCTCCTGACTCTGAGGTACTGCTAGAAGTTCAACATTTGTTCTCACTGAAAGACGATCCTCTCTCTCATATGTATCGCACATTTCATCAGTTTGAGCCACGTGTCTGGAAATATCAGAAGGATAACTAGAATGTGTCTGTGTTGCAGTTTTCTCTAACTCTTGGATGCTGACAACGTGATCTGTCTGAGCGGGCGATGCCACAGTGTTGATCTGTGAGCTATAAATATTTGACTGATTCAGAGGATCAATGAGTTCTGCACAGATGTTGGCTGCTAAACTGTCAGATGGCATCTCTTCTATGGTTTTCTCAAAAACTTGAGGAAGCGAGTTGTGAGAAAAAGTTTGGGCCTCATCATCAGTGAGACGTTGCACCCCTTGAATGACAGAGTTTGACCCATGACTGACATTTTGATGGTCATCAGAACAGAGAGTATGTACTCTTCTCTTGATTTGATTTCTTTCGTGCACATGGCCGGAGTCAGCAACCTTCTCAGTGACTTCCTGACAGAGACCTTGTGAGAACTCTGAGGACTTGCAGGCTGCCGGTGGTGGCTCGGTGTCCATGAGGTCAATGACCGTCCGTGTGTCGCTCTTCTCAGCAGTCTTATCAGCAGTCGTCTGGGTCAGTATCTGGGATTCTGGTGAATGTGGCCCTGTCTTTCCTCTCTCCTCTGCTCCATCCGTCCCTTCTGCCTCTGCTCTATCTGTTGTTTCTGTTTCAGGCTGCTTCGTGTCCCCTCCATCCGCGGTTAACCATTGGTTATCCTGTCGTCTGCCTGCTGTATCTGTTGTTTGGGCCATGAGTGTTCTGCTCTTTTCTGGAGCACTTTCTCTCTCCTTCATATCCTTTCCTTGGACATTTTCTTTATTCCACTGTTGCTCCTCATGTCTTTCTTCTGCTTTTCTGTTATTTTTTCCTTCTTTGACATCATCTGCCCATTTGTTAACTTTCTCTCTTATTCCTCCATCAGTTGTTTCTTTGCTCAGTAAGTTTACAGATACACAGACAGACTTGTGGCCAGGGCTTAACGGAGTTGATGTGTCACTCACACAGCTGACTTTGCTTATCAGAACAGCATCATCAGTCACAGAGGAGGCAGCATGAATTAAATCAGAAACTACATCAGGATCACTCTGAGTCCTGTCAGAGTTGTGGATGTGTTTGTTTATGATGCTGCTGTCACTGTCTGTTGTCCCAGAGGGACTGCAGAGGCTGGAGGGGTTGTTGTTGGTAAGTGAGCAGGCAGGCAGGTTTAAAGGCTTCTGAGGCTTTTTTAACTGAGACTGCTGATAGCTGTCCAGGGTGTCTTGTCCTGAAAGAAAACAGATAACATAACTTTTTTTTTTAATTTATTTTGAAGCTGCTTATTTTTATTGGTCATAAAAATACCAAAATAACTCAAAATTGTCTTTCAATAAGTTACTTGTATTTTTTTATTTTAATGCTGAACTCTCTGAATAGACTATGGAATAAAATATGTTTATCTTCTGTATGTTTATACTCAGCTGGCTGACCTCCAGTTGCTCCAGTAGCAACTAGCTGAGTCACAGTTCCTGTGTCCTCCAGACAGTCTGGCCTTTTGGCGTAAGTGGAGGCCAAGTGCTGCAGACTGCCAGAGCCAGGTGGCTCAAGAGAAACGGATTCATTAAGAGCTTCCTCTCCTCTGATTTCCTCCACTAAAGTAGGACAGAGTTTGGTAGGAACATCGAAGCTCTGACTGCTGTCTCTCCTCTGTGTAGATAAAAATAAAAAGTCACATGCTTAGGAGGCACAATTATTTTTATTCAGCCTTTTTACTGCAACACCTGCAACTTTTGCCAGACTTACAAGGTCATTCACACAGAGGTGCATGAATAGTGACAAACACTGGGCTGAACTTGGTGTAGAAGATGAGGGAAAACCAGTGATGTTTTTTAATATATTTTGCCAGACAGATGTTTATGTTAGAACACACATTAGATGTCAATCATTCTACATCCTGCATTTGCTTGTGACACAGCAGCATACATGAGGGAACAGCACCACCAACATTCTTCTCATTTAGGCTTTTTAAACAAGTCCTTCATTTAACTTTCTTTCAAAAACAACGTGGTCAGATGTGCATGATCACTTTTCATGGTCTTTACACATATTATATTTATGTTACACATTTATTTCACTTCTAGATTTGTAAATTTATCAAGCAGGTGCTTCTTAAAGACGTTTTTGGCAGATGAGACCTGCATCTACTTAGGACCTAGTGCATATTTACATTTTGCTTTGTATGAAAATAAAATAAAACAAGGTTTAGGAGGTGATAACCAAGATATCACCTTTGCTTCATGTTGGCCAGGAAAAACCTGTCAGGTAAAAGCATAAAATGTATAAAACTTTGTCTCTATATGCATGAATTCTGGTAGAATAACACATAATAATGTGTTGTTATTACAAACGTCTGATACATCTGTTGTTGTGCGCATTTGTACCTCCAATTCATATAATTGCTGAGCCTGCACTTTGGCCTGCGAGGACAGCTCAGTGTGTCTCTGGTGAAGCTTGTCATAAGCCTCGTTCACTGCTCGCAGGTCCTGCTGCTCACTCTTGATGTGATCCAGTAACATTTGCCTCTGTTAAATATAGCAGATAGTAACATAAACATACAGAGACAAAAATACATGAACACTCATTTTTAGATCATACTGACGAATGCTTTTGTTATTTAAAAATGTCCCCATCATGCTGCCCTCGCTCACTCCTACCTCTTTGTCCCAGCTGGTCCTGGAAGCTGCGTAGCCCACCATCAGTTGGGCCACCTTGTCTTCAGCTGCCTTGCTTTTCTCTCGCATCACTTCATGTTCCTGCTTAAGGGCCTGCCGTAAAATTAATCACCCATAGGATTTTTAATGCAATACTAAATTTTTATGTGTTTATTTAACGCAAACAGAAGGTCTTAAACAGGGCAGAGAGAGAGAGGGTTTCTTGCTAATACAAATCAGTTGTGTCATTTTCATAATGATTTTAATAAATTAATGAACAGGTGAATTAAAAATGACAAGGGGGTAAGGAAGGAAGAAAAGAGAATAATAAACTCTAATGCCATAAATGAAGAATAAACACACTAACCGTCATTCAGTTGCGGAGGAGACCGTATTCACTAATGTATATGTGCTGATATACAACACCACATTTATCATATTTATTAGAAGAAACAGCGGTCTTCATTTATTGCTTTACTTGTGTAAATTCAATTTATAATCATTTAAATAGATCCTGGAAAAAAAGATCTGGGTGGAACTAATAGGTGGAAAACAGTTTTCATACATTCATATTTATTCAGATGACATTTTTTTATATTGGTTAAAGCATAAAATTTGAGGCACCAGAAAAAAAATTTAAAATGTATTTTATAAACACTATATATAGGGCTATGACGATGGAGCATGACTTTTCTTGATTTATTTGAAGTTCTAGTGTTAGCTACTTTTTTTGATCTTTCTATGCTTTTTAGCTTATTTTCAGCTAAAACATTAATTCAAAAGAATTTGAATTACAAAAAATCTAATCTTGTATAATATATTCATTTGAGAATAGATCTGCAGTAATGTATTCTGTATGTATAAAATACGAACAGTCATGTCTATATACCAGTAAAACACCAAAGACTCTGACCTGGTACAGCTCTCTCTGTGTCTGCAGCTCCAGCTCTACTCTGCTCACTGTCTGTGTCTGACCCAACAACAGCTGCTGGGCACGCTGAAGGGACCTCATGACCTCCTAAAAAACACACACACACACATGCGTGCATATAGGTATCCACAATTAAGCCATAAAGATTAAGTTTATTAATATACTTAAATGTGGAGAGGTGATATATAAATTATTCAGAGAAGTGTAGAGAAAAATACATTTTTCAGTTTTGGGTTATGCAGTGAAGCAACCTCCAAAACGACAAAACTCACAAATTATTAGTGACGAAAGAACATTAAAGTAACGACAGTCATCATGTTGTTTCCATTCTGTTTCCTTACCTGTTTTTCTGCCCTTACAGCCTCACATTCCCCCTGGAGTCTCTTGCTTATTTCAGTTTCCTAAACATGCAAAACAATACAGAAAATAACCCATCATTATTAGCTTTTAGGCATATTATCTAAATTGTGGTAAGATTTTGGCCCGGTATTCACAAACATGTTTACATTTATAAAGTGTAATTTACCATGTTCAGCTTCTGCTGCAGCCTCTGGAGATGCTGCTCTCTGCTTGTAGGACTTTGACTCTTGTCATGTCCAACTGATGACACCTTGGCCTTGATCAGCTTGTTACTGACCTCCTCCAGCTCCTGAGAAAATATGTCATTTATAAAAGTCAAAAAACATTCAAATTGATTTCCTCTTATACAGTATACTATTTGCAAACTTCAGTAGCAAAGCAATTCATTTGTATATATATGAATAGCTCCAGATGTTATGTTGTTTTTCTTCAAAATACCTTCTTTAGTGACATAACTGTTGCTTCTTGCTTTTCGTTGGCAGAAGTCAGTTTCTTATTTCTCTTAATGGCCTCATCAACTGTAAGAATTACACACAGTGAGACACCAGCAAACATAACACTGCGGCATAATTACACAGGTCTGACATTACAGGAAGTGACACACGAGGGTTATGTACCTCTCACAAACTTAAAAAAAGTAACAATAACTTTTTTTACAATATATATTTTTAACGAGTTTGTCCATTTCTTTAGAGTTTTTATATCACACTGTAGCTTCAGAGTAATGTTCCTTATGAACTCCTATCAAATTCTCATTGGAGAATGTGAGTTTAAGCATGTTTTTCTCCCGATCAGATCCTTTCCCATGTGACCTCATGTTTCTGCACGATGACTGTGTCACATTTAGACTCATGGCTGTTAAGGAGAGAGAAGAGCATCAGCACTGTAAGCTATGCCAACACACATGCTAACAGCTGAGCTGCCATTCATAAAAAATGAAAACGAACACAGATGGATCCACTTTTTATATCAGATAATGTCAAGAAAACTCTTCTACTCTGGTTGATCTGTGTTCCTTGCAGTACTTTTCAGGGATGTCACAGGAAACTCTTTTTAATTTAGCAAAAGCCCCAGCAGAATGAGTCAGCTGTGTAACTGTTTCATCCCTTTGCATAAACAGAGATACCATGGTTTAGGAAACTAAGATTAATGTGTTTAAAAATGGGCAACATATCTATCACAATGTAGCTGGCTACAATTTGAGATTACAATAGTTACCTTACAATGTTGAACCTTCTACTCTTAACAGCACATATCTTAAATTCACATCTGTTCTCACAATAACAGCAAGCTCCTATACTTCAGCAGCATATAGAGAGCTGCACATGTTAATGTAAGACTCCAGAGACACTGC
>JAUZTA010000028.1:3751786-3764813 GCA_034780835.1 Ctenochaetus striatus | reverse complement strand
AAGCTGACGCTTGAATAAGTTATCTAGTTATACTGCTATACTCTGTGGTGTGGTTACCTACGGCACAAACTATAACACACCCTTTAATTCTCTGCCTGTCACTTGCCACATGTTGTAAGTTTCAACAGGTGTCGAGGCTGGCGTCACCCTTCCCCCAAACGCACACGCGCGCGCATACACACCCACACACACACGCACACACGCTCAGACAGACACAAACACGCACCCCGGCCCTCCCATATGTTACCAGTCTCTTAGATTGATCAGTAACAAACTGCGTGTACAGCTGGCACTCTTTGACAATGGTGAGACGCAGCACTAACACAAACACACACACATGCGTGCGTGCACACATCTCTGTGTCATGGCTTTACATTTCAGGCTTAGTTCCTCTCGGCCTGCAGGATATCAGGATACCTAGTTTGGCTGCAACAGGATAGAGCAGGCGGTGTCACAGCTGTGTCTGTGCCAGTGTCCCTCAAAGGCTGGTGGGCATAGCACCTTGGCAAGTATACAGAGGGTGAAAAACTTTTGGTTATACCAGGCATTTGGTGGTACTTCTTTTGCAAACTTTTGTCAGTTGCATTAATAAATTACTATTAATGTTTTTCCAATCTTGCAGCTGTAGATGGTGAATAAGGTAGTGGTTTCATGCCGAAGGTATAATCATCTCTGTTTGGCGAATGTAGAATATTGCAGTCTATCTGGGAAACATCTTTATTGCTGCTGGAATTTTAATTACAACCTCCAATTTGCTGTCTGGAAGTGTTGACTAGAAGAAGTTATTTTTATTCGCCAGTTAGAACAGTAGTAGTCAGTTCAGTTATGAACTCTGAGGACTAGTCATATGACTGGTAGTATAACTAGAGTGAAGTCCATATGTTTTTTCACAACAGTTTTTCTTTAGATAAAGGACAGTTGGTTCAGAACAGTGCTTGTTAATCTTTGTCAGCAGTACATGTGGTAAAACTCAGCAGCCATACAAGGCATGAGAATCGAAGTGTGTTGTATTGTCATGTTTACGTAAAGGCGCACCCCTCTGCCTGTCTGAGCCTGTGTGTGACTGCCTCAGTAGTTAGGAAGGCCGTTGGCTCTCAGCAGGCCCTTCTTGTCAACGAACTTTTGTGCTTAAGACAACCAACTTCATGTCTGTGCAATGTATGATGTGGCTTTAAAACTGGATTCACATGAATCTTGAGTTTAAACCCAGTCAGGCACAGTCTGTCTCAGTTTGGGAACAATCAGGACGTTTAGCTGGCAAGCTTTGCCTCTTTTGTTATTGTCTGTTATTATGGTGTTATGGCTTGCTGCAAAGAGGGGAATTTTCATTTTAAAAGCCAAAAAAAGCAAAATCATTGTTTCATGCTAAAAAAAATAGAGATTCTCTGTCATGTGTCATACGCTATCTGTGACATAGCTTATTGAATATTAACCAGTGAACAAAAGATACATGATTCCGCGGTCACAAAATAACATGACTGGCATGACACTTAAAGTAATGTAATTAAGCTGTACAGAATGTCGTTTTTTGTTTGATTTGAAGCTCCTGTTTAGATTCTTCTGTTAAGGTTCTCTTATGAAGCTTTGACTCATAAAGCATTAATATGCTGTATGTAGACATAAGGCAAAAAAATAGATCATGAAATAATTACAAATAGGTTTAAACAGAATTTAGAGTTATTCAAACTGATGTGAAGCATTTGAACATTAATTTAAATTTTAATGTTAAAGTTATGAATAAAGTTTCCAAGCTTCAAACTGTTAAGCTCAACACTAAAATGTACAGATCTAAGTTTTCTGGTCGCTATTGAGTTTCAGTGCCTGTGTTTTTCCTCTTGTATGTCTCCATCTACTAGAGAGTGAGTAACACTACTATTGCCTCATCGAAGATTTTCCGTACACACAATGATTTAACAGTGATAGTAGGACAGGCAAACATTTAGATATTACTCATGAATGCATGTGGGTTGTTTCAAGTGTAAACTTGGATGTCAGATTTGAGTCATTTATGAGTAAATGTAAAGACATGGTCAAAAATTTTGCATGTAGGAAAAAAGTTGTCTTTCAGTTCAAACAAGAAGCTTCATTCTTAAGCCTTTTCTTCCATGACAATTTAATCATTGCCATTATTGTTCAAGAGACCACAAAATTTAGAGTTATAGCGAGACCTGCCTAATTATATCTGTATGAACCGTCACTGAGTTATATCAGTAGAACTGTAGTGTTGCACAAGTCAAAAATTAAAGCAGCAGCCAGTGCAGCTCACTCTGGGGTCCCCTTGATAAATTTACCTCAGTATTTATTGAACTCAGCTTGGGCTTCTGAAGTATGTTGAGTTTGTTGCTTGTAACTAAATGAATACTAATTTGCATGATTTATCAAACAGTATTTTAGTTTTGTAACAGACAGAAACTGTCAACAATTCATGGCTTCAGCTGTAAAGGCGTATTTGAAATATGTCTCTGACTTAAAGAACACTAATCTTGCCTAATGGGGTATCATTTCCCCCTGAGGTACTGCTTGCCTTGCCATTCCACTTTGTGTGAAACTGACCCTCCGTTTTAGTATGCAGGGACAGGCCAGAGATGCAGTGGGCTTCCCCCATCTCCCATTACAGCAGGCCAGTTCCCCTTTCCAGTAAGGATGACATAGTGGCTTAGATGTGTTTTTTCTTTGGCAGCTTTTATGACGGCTGTATTTAGACCGCAGTCTCCTTTCGGTGGCTTGTGACAGAAAGGAGCTTTTTGCTTAAAATCAGTGTATTTCTCTGTCTCTCTCTCTAAATTAATTTGAAGTTCAACCTCATATTTTCCATCGGTCATCCACGCCCTCTGCATTCACTCTCAGCATGTTTCGTTATCATGTAGACATATCCTACCCCTTTAACCCAAAAATCTCACTGTGTCAACTTCTCTGTTATCTTGACTAAGTTATATGACTTGTGCTTTACTTTTCTCTTTATTTTCCATCTTCAGGTATGGCCTCACAAGTCTTGGTCTACCCATCACACCTGCACTCAGCTCAAACAAGTGCCTTAGGAACCAGCAGCAGTGGTACCAGCAGAAACAAAGACGAAGCTCAACGCAGTAATAACACCAGCAGAGCCTTTCAACACCGACCCCTGCCCAAAACCTATGTGATAGGAGTCAACTACGGAATTGCCTATCCCAACAACGTTATCCCATCCTCCACTGGTGCTGATTCAGGAAAACTGCACAGGGGACTACAGCTTGGAGAAAGAGAGCAGTGGGCATTACAGCCCGCAGGATTACAGAGAGAAGAGAGCTGGGAGGGAAGAGAAGAAGGTCCGGCTGGGATCGAGGAGTCTCTCAGCCAGAGCCGAGGCCCTCAAGAAGTGAGGCTTTGTAGAGACGGTGGTGGAACTCCATCCGGAGGAGGCCTGGACTGCGGGCTGCTGGGGAGGGCCTGTATCAAAGCAGAGGAGAAAGTGGGCAGATACAGAAGAGTACAAGCACAAGGAGGATACGTCGGCCTTCGAGACACAGGTGCCACCCAGAGATGTGAAGAGAAGACACGTGAAGGTGGAGAGCATCCGCGGGAAAACAACTGTTTTGGAACCATGCAGATAGTGGAGGAGGTATCTGCTCTACCTTCGCTTCCTACCCCTGTGGCAATGTTGCATACCAGCAAAGGAAACAATGCAGACACACTCAGAGTAGGAGGTGGAGGGACACTGTCTACTCAACACAACAGGGTTGAGGCAGTGACTGGCATGGGAGTCGGGGCAGATGGGACGGAAAATGGCAGTACTGAGGCAGTTGCAGGAGCTACAGTAACCAGAACTGGATCAGGAGATGGTGACTATCAGTTAGTTCAGCATGAGGTTCTGTGCTCTTTGAAGAACAGCTACGAGGTCCTGGAGTTTCTGGGTCGTGGCACCTTTGGTCAGGTGGTGAAGTGCTGGAAGAGGGGAACGAATGAAGTTGTGGCTGTCAAAATACTGAAGAACCACCCATCCTATGCACGTCAGGGACAGATTGAGGTGAGTATTCCTGTGTTTTTTGGTTAATTGAGTAGAGAGAAACATCTGCGTCAATGTTTTAGTTGAAATTGTGGATGAACAGAAAAATCAGCTGATATGGAGGATCCTATTGCTTGTGATTGCAGTTTTGTTTGGGCATGACACCAGCTTAGACAACATTGCTCCCTTTGTTATCTCTGACTACAGCAGGAACTGTTTGAGCTTACTAGATGCGAAGGTTTTCTTCTAGCGTTTTTTTTTAACTGAATCTGTTTTCTTCCTTGTTCCTGTGCCTCCAGGTGGAGATTCTGGCACGATTGAGCAGTGAGAATGCAGATGAGCACAACGTGGTGCGTGCTCTAGAATGCTTTCAGCACCGCAGCCACACCTGCTTGGTGTTTGAGATGCTGGAGCAAAACCTCTATGACTTCCTCAAACAGAACAAGTTTAGTCCACTGCCACTTAAAATCATCAGGCCTATTCTCCAGCAGGTAAAGCGATATCTGTCGCAGACATAGCCAGATATAACCCATACACACAGATCTGTTACAAATATCCATGGATGCTGACACAACAACTTAATGTAAATCTTTGCAGGTGGCAACAGCCTTAAAGAAACTGAAGTCTCTGGGTTTGATCCATGCTGACCTGAAGCCAGAGAACATCATGCTGGTGGACCCTACCAGGCAGCCATACAGAGTCAAGGTCATTGACTTTGGCTCAGCCAGCCATGTCTCCAAGGCTGTCTGCTCCACTTACCTGCAGTCCAGATACTACAGGTGAGGACTTCCACATGTAGTCAGATTTTTGTGTAGTTAATTTTTCTTACAACTGAAAGCACAATGCAGATGCCATGTTTATGATAAGGAATTGCATTATTGTCTTTCCGCTACCCAGAGGCGGCACTGTGTTGAAATTTGGACCAACTGTTCTGAAACTTAGGTCTGAAGTAATAAGTCACATTGCACCACTAATACAGAGGAAACTGCCCACATAAGAAAGTGAGATGTAATTTATTTTTACTTGTCTGGTTTGTAATAGAGAAACGAAAAAGTCACAGGAAAAAAGTCGCTAGCTCACCTCAGAGGAACCTCAGCTACTTTCACATAGTACAGAATGTTCCTGAATGAGATCCACAGGGAAGGACATTTCAATAAGGATACAAGCATGTGAGCAAAAGAACTTTTAGAGTTTTAAAGCTCGGGGAAACACTACATCCGTCATCATGGCATGTCAACACAGTTAGCTGACTGAGTCCCATGGGTAATGATTGTTTGTGTGTGTGTCTCTGGTTGTTTCCCACAGGGCTTAGCAAAGTCTTAACTCAGCTTTATTTGTTCAGTCGTTTTCTCTCCTGAAATGTGAAATGAGAAATGTTGTGCGCTAACCTGCACTCTCTCAGTGGGAGCTCTACAACATGTGCAGCCTTTCTCCCTCTTTATCTGTGTCTGTCTTTCACTCACTGGTTTCCCTGCCCCCTCGCTCTTTTCTGCACTTTTGGACCCATGCCAGCATTCATGTATGTATGTCTGATCTGTGTCAGCGCGTCACGCCCTAAACTCGCTGCTCTTGCATAACGTACATAGGAACTGAGCTGTTTATATGAGGAACAGCGTCATGAAATATTTGGCCTGTGTTGAAGGTTAGAGTGAGAGGGAGAATGTGTTTATAAAAAGGCAACCAGGCTTATGAACTTCAAGACACGTTCTGCAAAATAACTTCATAAAGTAATTATGTTGTTAGATCATATTGTGCTGCAATACATTAGGGACCTGCTGCAGTCAAAAATATTTTTTAAATTACAGAATATACAAAGTAGGACAAAGATCCTCAAAAAATTCAAATGCAGTATAATTTGTTTATGACTTATTGCCGACTTATATGAGGAAGTTAGTTGCAGATGACTTGTTAAATTACATCCACACTAGTTTCCAAGGCCAAATAATTCCTTTTCATTAATCACTGTAAAACTTCATGGCTGGCAGTTTCATTCACCTCCTCCTACTGGCAAGTTTCAGCAAGGACGATCAGGTCCGGTTAACTATTACAAGTTTTCACATTGTGCAATCTACGACAAATGATCTTGAGATACTGGGTATGTCTGCAGTCAGTGCACTGCACACACCCAACATTCCACTCCATGCACTCTTGATGTTGTTAGCCTGGAAGGAGCGGAGCATTTTCTCAGTTATTTTAACAGTAGTTTCTGCTAGTGGTGTAGAAATTTAAGAACAAAAATATCACATATTTAGATGAGCCACAGAGGATCAAAATGCCAACATTAACCCCGCATCTCTCTATTTTTGCAAAAGCAAGGCGCTTTTCTTGGCTTCTCCTAAAAAGAGAAGGAGGAGCGACATTACTGTTACATAACATAAAGGCTTTGCTCCGCAGCTGACCTGGTTAAGTGTGTTCGAGTGTGTGTTGATGTGTGCTTGTATGTGTTTTGTCTTAGAGCAGCAGCAGCAACACTGAGGTCATAGTGCAGTTAACATGTGCTGGCACTGACTTTTAGGGAGGTCACACAGGACACACAAGGCCAGGGAAGAATGTGGTATGCAAAAAACCCACATTTAGATCCAGGAAAAAACATCCAGACATTCCTGTGTGCGTCTGGGTGTGTCTTATGTGTGCCCCTGTCCATGCAACAGTTTTCTCACAGGGTACTTCATGAAGGTTACACGATGTACCCAAACATGCTTCAAAATAACTCAATTCAGATGTGATAAAGACTTCTCTGAGTAAAGAAAATTGGTGCATCAAAATTGTTAAAAGTATGCAGTCACAAAGCTATAGTAACCTGAAATCTGTAGAAGTTTAATAGCTGGCAATGCTTTGCCGTTACCACTAGAAGTTTGCAACAGTTGTAATTCTTTTATTACTTTTTGCTTTGCAAAGCACTTGTTTTTATACCTTTTGCCAGGCAAGGACAGGGCATTGGGTTTAAAGGTTGATCAAAAGTACAGGCAGGTTTATAATGTTAGTCCAGCATTTCCATTACTCTGTCTCTTAACTTGGTTAGGTGAACGCATGTGTTTATAGAGAGATGTCACTACGCTGCTTTGCACAGGCCCATGCTAATTTTATTATCCATGATTATGTAATTTGAGTCCAAATGTGATGTGTGTGTGTGTGTGTGTGTGTGTGTGTGTGTGTGTGTGTGTGTCAGTTTGTTTGAAAATCAGGTTATCTAGAGAGTGGCTTGCAGGACTGTGTCTTGCCACTGATCATATTACATAATGGCTGTACTGACCAAAGTTGAGCTGTTAAGAATCGCAATGCTTACCACAGTAGGTTGGCATTTTTTTTTATTTTTTTTTTTACAGTTCTGGGGATTTTCCCTGGAATTTCCTAGAACCGCAGAAGCCAGCAGTGTGGCTTTGATGCACAGTCAGTTTTTACAGACACAAAGAAAAACCATAAAGGGCAGTAAAATTGAGGTTGCTTGAACACTCTAATTAAAGACACAGTTTTCATTCAAAATGTAAACTTAATTGTGCAGCTTTGTATTCAAGAGCAGTGCTTAAACATTGCTATGTCTATGTCTATGTTTTAAAACACAGACAAAGGCTGGTTAACATTAGAGCCCAAGTTGCTATGTTAATGTTCTCTGATGCTGATAAAGGTTGATTTTTTTTTTTTTTTTTTTTTTTTCTTTACATGTTTGGCTTTTGTCGTGCTACTTGCCTCTGGTTTATTGCTGCCTACTGCACATTCCCATTCATCATTTTTCTGTAGCGTGCGTCCGTCTTTGCTTGGTTAAGTTAAGGAATAATGCTCGACAAGTGTTGCTTTCCTGCCATTCTGTCTCAATCTCTATCTCTCTATCTGTCTAGCTATCTGTATTTTGTATGTATTTTTTGTATATATTTTGTATGGATATCCGTGACTCACTGGGGTATTTGTGGCTCAGATGTAGCATATCGAGTAATTGTGGGGTGATCCCTAGATCCAGCTGCTTGTCCTTTAGTCAGTGCTTATTCAAGTTGATCTAATGTCGTACTTATATGGATAGTTTGTACGTCCAACTAGAAAATGGCAACAGATAGAGAAATGTACTTACACTTTGTTGATGTTATAAGCATTACTCTGTAAATAGAAGAGTCTGGTATGCCTGTCATGCTCGAATGTGTTGTTGCCATGGTAGCATGACACAGCAGGGCCTGGTGAGGTGACTGTTCTGTCCTGTGGGTACTGGTGACGTAAAACCACATCCCACAATGAAAATGGAGCAATGTGCTATGTAAATAATTCAGCTAAGCAGATCAAGTGGACAGAAAGACGACTACCATCTCAGCAGGCTTACAGATTTGGGCAGTTTGTGGTTGTGGCAGGTTGCTTCCTTTATGTGATTTCTTTGTTTATGGCTGTTGTTTTACACTGGCTTTTGTCATACTGCAACAGTACATGTTTCTGTCAACTATTGTTGCAGGTATTCAGATGTGTATCTTTGGTAAGTTGTCTTTGGCAGGAACAGGAAAGTTGAATCTTGTTCTGACAAGTAGCCCTGGGCATTCTTTGTAAAAAGCTTATATTGAGATAAGTTTTGCTGACTGACTCGCACTGTCGGTTTCACTACATAATTAAAAAAAAAAAAAAACATGGCTAAAAGAAGAGTGGATTTTGATGCAACTTGCCTCTTTTTATTGTTTAAGGTAGTAAAACAGTAAAAGACATGCAGCAATGTTTAAGCACTGCTTGTGAACTCACATTGTTTGTCTTGGTTTGTTGCAGTTGTCATTAAGGAAACTATACATGACATAATACCCATAGCTGCTTCTAGGACTCATGTAATGCACTATGAATAATACACTATCATTCACAATAAGTGGTGTATTTGTGTTAACATGTTGATTTATTTATTAAGTCAACACTTAGCTTTTGAGGGTTTTTTCCTTCTTGCACTGCCTCTTCTGCATTACTTATGTGTGTGTTTATTCATAAGCATGCATTCAGTGAGCTTAATAATGGTCTTGATGTGGACGCCAGACTGAGTAGTTGCTGCTACTATAAACCATCAGATATACAAAATAGAAACTGATGTTGTCCAGCGCCACAGTTTAACTTGAAGAAACACAGCTTTACTTCCTTTCCCTATTTCCTCTGTTCCTCTTACAAGCATATGAGAAACATTGTATTTGATCTGTTTAGTTTTGTTTTGTCTTTAACTTGAACTAAATTGTACTTGGTTTAAATTTTCATCAATTTTTGTTTGAGCCTTACAATCTTAAAAAACACTACTGTGCTCTTGTGTCATATATTTTTTTCCACTAACTTGCTGATATTTTTGATGCTTTCTTACCTTTTGCCAAAATAAAATCCAGTATCAGTTAATTAGTCTTAAAACGCAGGCATACAAATAGAGACTTTCGAGTTTTGTTGGCAGTCCTTTTCAAGACTGGACATGGTGCTAGCAATTTTAAAATGAAAAAGAAGTAGCAATAAAAGTACGTAATCACATGCCACTTGTGTTTGATATTCTAGTAGCATTTTTTAAGCAGTCTCTGCTCTCAGTAAGTATTTCTTTGGCTGCTGCACATGCATGTTAACCTCTCTTGTAACTTGACCTGCTGTTCCACAAATTAAGCATGAGTAATGCAGGAAGATGTGTGAATGTAATGTACTGATCTTGGATTTTCTTTGTCTACAAGTTTAAAGCACTGGGTTCGTATATCCTGTACTGAGTTTGAGGGTTACTGGGGTCATGTTCCATTATGTCCACCTAGTGTTTTTCTTTCTGGCAAAACATTGCTGAGATGAAGTTCTTGTGCGCCGTGAGGAAAAAACGATGGAAGTGGGTTTGGTTTCTGTGACAAAAATTTCTTGACTTCGGTTTCTAATGTTGTATGGCAACCCCATTTTTTTAACCATTTGTGTCTATTTGTTTTGGTTTGTTTTTTCACCATGAGCAACAACAAAGGATTGTTTTTAGCTTTCATGATGACTGCCCTGTTGTCACTGCTCCATCTGACAGCCATAGAGCCGTGCATAACACTATCCATCAGAGACAAATATATGGTGAACATCATCAACTTGTCCAAGAGCTACTGTTAGATGTAGCACTGTTTGAGGCCTTTTTTGGACTAACCAAGCAGCAATTTGAACTTCTCCTGAAAGCTGAAAGTGTGATCTTAGAGCATGGTGATGTAAAAGCTCAACACTGACCAGTAACAGGTATATGACAGTTTGCTAACATCAATGGGCTTTTCTTTCTTTTCTTTCTTTTCTGTGATAGTTGCTTCAGGACATATCTTGTAGCACTGTACAGACAGACATAGCCAGCCCAAGTTTGCTCTTTCTTTTATTGTTAGCTTAGGTCAGCCCCCCATAATCTAATGTATGAGTGACTGCTTGAAAGGAGCCTTTCTAAAGAGATGTTCAACATGTGGCACTGAAGTGGCTGAACAAAAAAAAGGGAAACCTGTTCCCAAAAAATACCACAGTGCTTTTTCTCTAGGATTGCAACATGCAGGGGCATACACTCTCTTCTGGATGGGAACAGTTAAAAAAAAGAAGGTAGTGCTCAGAAAAAAGCACAAAGTGGACAGAGACCCTGACTGAAGTGTGTTTCCACAGTTATCCCAGTTCTCTCTACACAGCAGCAGTGTGTTGCCGCACAGTCTGCACTGTTTGTTCTTGCTGTAGCTGCTGCTCTCTAGTGTGACTGGTTAGTTCTGGAACCTGGTGTGGCTGCCAAACACCTTTGGGTGTGTGTGGGTGTGTTATACAAATTATGTGATGAGCTGTTACGGCTCCGGAAAGCTGGGGCAAACGCTCCAGCTTTAATCAGTCTGGCAGTATAGCCGGAACCAACAAGACACTCTCTTTTTTTTTTTTTTTTAAATAATTTGTGTGTGTGTTTCTGTTTGTTTGTTTTCGCTGTTGGGCTGTAATTGATAGCTAAAACCTGAGCCTGTGATGATGTTGCCTGCGAGGAATAGATCCTGCCCAGAGACAAACCCAGCTTACACCAGTGTGAAGTGAAAATACTCAGTTAATCACTGTCAAAGATAATGTTTTAAAAACCTCAGTTCTTAATAGGAAAAAAAATTATAGCTTCTACAATCAACAGCTATAACGAAACCAAACATACTGGTGTACAAATTGCTTAAAAGATAATACACAGATAATAAACAAAGCATTTCCTTTTTCTGGTTTTAGTAGGTGCTGCAAGTGCCCTAAAAAAGTAGTAGAAAATGACCTTCACTCAAATGGCTACTTCACTTTGTGTCGTTTCCACTCAAATGGCTACTTCACTTTGTTTTTTTTAATGTAAATAAGCTCACAATTTATCCATTTATCAGTTACATAATTTAAATGGAAATGTTTCAGTGTGTCAGTCTTAAAACTTGTGTTTGTGCACATAAAATTTTCAGTAGACAGCACCAATGCTACTAGCTGTAAAGCAAGTCTGGAGCTCTGGTCTGTCGTCTTCCGCCTCTGCTCAGCACAGAGGTTGTGTTAGACTCTCTGGTTGTTTGTCTTTTTTATAGACCAGGTCATAAAAATAAATCATCATCATTATTACCTCTCTTGTTTAATGTGTTTAATTTTAGTATATAGCCTAATTAAGAGCATTAAATTAAAAAATACCAAAACAAATAAAGAAACTCAGTAATTATACTTGGGCTAGTATAGAGAAAAGACTAAGTGGAATAAAGAGAACAAAGAGACTAACCTTGTTGTTGCTTTACTGGTCTGTTACTTAAATATGTTTAACGTTACTGAAATAAGTAATCATAGATTTCTCAAATAACAGGCTATATATCATTTACTTTTCAAAATTCACATGAGCCCCTCTTGAGATCAGTATTTCTCCCATGCTACTCAGAAGAGAGACTTGATATGAGATCTCCAACGACCATCTTAAACAGGGTTACTGATAATGTTGCATATGAATTTCTAACATTGCCCAAGTTTGTAGATTGTCCTTAGTGGTTTTATCTGTCTTATTCAGTCATAAGATTTTTGCATCATTGCTAAAACAAATTTGTTCAGTGACAGTCTATATTCAAATGACTTAGTACACATAAAACTCAGGAAAACCGCGGTTGGTTTCTTAGTTCAGTCTTCACAGGATTGTTCCATAAAATGTTTGAGGCAGACTCCCCCAATGTTCTCTTTGGAATTACGTAACTTGACGTCTTCCTCTCTGTGGTGCAATAGGAAGTAGTGAAGTGCAATTTCCTACTCCAGACTAAGGAGAAAAGGAAGCATTGTATGTGCTGTAAATGTGACAGACATCTGCATCATTATGTACACACATACACAAACGCACGCACACACACACACACACATACACAGAAACAAACAAATGCTCACATTGATACACAATACTAATGAGTAATGGTCCCATTTATCACCCTATGATATTGTTACGTTATGGTCTTGCGTCCGGTTGTTGCTTGGCAACAGTCATTTCCCTGTGGTCTTCACAGCGGTGGTTGCTATTTGCAGCACTGTTGCTCAGCTGCTGTGTCCAGGTCTAATAGCCCATTGTTTTTCTGCGCAGCCTCACACAACTGCTGCAAGATTACAAGTCCTGTTTGAATTGTGTAAGTGACAAAGTCCATTTGTCGGAGGAGATTTAGTTCTTTGTTGTGGCAACACTGCGTACACGTTATATAGGCGTAAGAGCCCAGAATGTTTGTTGTTTGTGAAAGCTTGATTTTTGTTTTCTTTTTGCACAGTGACAGTGTACCACACACTGTTATGTTCTAGACAATGGAGTCGTATAAAATGTCCAACCTTAACCATAAAGTTATGAGTTGAAATTTGTGGCATTTATTTACAGTTTTCAAAATCAGACAAAGGTTGTCTTGAATCTTTACCTTGTGAGGCGGCTGGATTCACAGGATGACAAGACATTGTTCGAAACCTTAATAGAAGCTTCAAATGTCAAAACATGACATTTGGAACAGTCCTAGTAACAAACCATCTGGTGTGTTGGGTAATTAAACATGCCAGTGCCAGAGTAGAAATCCCCTCTGCTTTCGCTTTTTTACTAGGGATGCACATTTTGGATTTTTTTTATGACCGTTAACC
>JAUZTA010000028.1:3701933-3716326 GCA_034780835.1 Ctenochaetus striatus | reverse complement strand
GCCTTTGCCTCTTAAGGGTTGACTGCGAGCAAGAAGGATTTATAGCTGCTTGGCCTCCTCTCCTTCAACTCACCATGTATCACTGCAGCTGCTCACGTCCCTCCTTCACTCCATCTGTCCAGGTGTCCTCTTATCACCGTGTCTGTGTCCCGTGGCCTTGAAGTTACAGTTGTGTGTGTAGCAGTTGCAGGGTTTTTTTTTTTTTACTTTCAAAACACGCTATTCACTATTGAGCTTCACTCACTGCAGCTGTTGCCTAAACACACCACAGTGACTTCACAGAGAGATAACTTGAGAAGGGCTGTGTTAAAAACTATTTTCCTATTGAAATGATCTTCATTTGAATGATCTGTTAATGATTTACGAAATCCCAATATGGATCTTTTAATGTATGCCTTTCACTGAGGATCTATGACATGGTCTGAAATAAACACCTGCAGAGCCCCAGATGTGGATGGATCTTCAAATCGGCAGTTTTGGTGAAATGATGGTACCAAAGATTCAAGATATTAAAAAATGTGTTTAGTCAAGTCATCAGTCGTGTTTTTTGTTTCAAAGTTTCAAACAAAGAGATAGCTGTGTGTGTGTGTGTGTGTGTGTGTGTCTCTTAAGGGTTCATTCAGGTACACTTTGTGAACTCTTAGCTCAAAGCATGTGGGTGCCAAAAGGGACTTCATGGTGCGTTCCAGTGCACTTCCAACACTCAGAAATCTATATATATCTATGGCCAGAAAGGTTTCTATTTTCTTCCCACTGCCTTTGAAGAAACACATAGAACTATATCTGTTATTATTATCTTGTTCTCCAACTTCAACATTTTTAATGATTTCATGCTAAAATCATAATACTTTCCCTTTCTTTTCTACACAGTGTTTTCTTGTTATGCTCTCGGGGGCTCATGACTGAGGGTTCAACTTTTCCCTGTATGGGTGTAATCTTTGCTATCTGGAGGTTTGTGTGTATGTGTATGTGTGTGTGAATAACTCACCAGCTTAGTAAGGTTCCAGTTTTCCCTCCCTAGGACTGGCTGTCTCTGCAGGCGAGCACCAGCGTCAGCTTCCCTCGATAGCTGTGTCGGTCTGTCTAGGCAACCAGCCCACTCTTCGTCTTCTTTAGTGGTCCTTCTTGCTTCCTCTTTTCCTCCTTCAGGGGGAACTAGCTGCTTATGTGAATTAGATCCACAAAACAACACCTTCTTGTGTAATGTTAGAAGGTCCTTGTTGTCTAAGCCTGACAATAACACTTACTGTTATGAAAGATTTATCATAAAACATAAGCTTATTTTAATGCAATTTATTCATGTAAACACAGTTAAATAGGTTCCCATACCCTACACTGGTTCTTCTTGGCTCCGCCATATCCAAGCAAAATTGCTATTTAACTAAAATATCTCTGGTTGAATTGATATTTTACCTGGACTTGAATCAAATCAGTAAATCCCTTCCATAGACTTGAGTCTTCTTTTTTTGTTTTGACCATTGTCCCTATGAATAATAATTATTTTTTTTATTACCAAGTTAACTATTGAGATCTAAAAACAGAAAGATTGCAAAAAGTAATTCAGACAGATTAAGGAAGCAGAGTGGTCACGACAATCAGACTTGTTACAAAGAGTCATGCAGGTTTGCCAAACCACTTAAGGAAAGAAAATGAAGGCAAACTGCAAAATTGTTCCCCACACACTCTTCTGCAGCCCTGATCACGCTCACGCATTTACACACACTCACACCTGGGAGCTGCCCAGTGCAACCACAGTATAATGTGCTGATAACTGAGCAGCATTAATGGCCTTGAGGGTGAAGGGCCTTGCTCAAGAGCAGCTCTGTGCAGGTGATGAGAAAGAGGCTAGAACTGCTTTGTTAAGGCCATAGACTTTGTTTTTAGTTATATTTATGGGGATAGAAAACTCAGAGACATGGTGAGTCCCTGGAAACGGAAAGAAAACTTTGGATTTGAAGGGGATGTGAAGTCAGTTTTCTGCATGAAAGTTTCAAGAGCTACATGTTGAGTTTTGACTTGGTTAAGAAAAGTAACATATTGATGCTCGCAAGATACATCTGCAGTATGGTAATATGAGACCAAAATATTTTGTTTTATCAAATAAACTCATGTTTATTAAAACATGTCTTCTCTGTTTCCATGGTGATGTTTTAAATATTCTCCTCACTTATCCATGATGAGAACATGAAGATGCGTCTCAAATCTAACTCTAAATTAGACCTTTTTGCTGTTATCCTGCACACTCCGTACGTGTCAGGGGCAGATAAATCTAAATAGCTTCAAAACTGGGTGTTTCAGGCTACAAAACATTTATGTGGCAGATAAATAAATAGTAATATTTACAAATTATGTTGTGCTAAAATGACAGTGAAATCCTTAAAAAAGGTGTCATACATTTCAAGTCATTTCGAAGGCAGTTCATTCAAAGTCCTACAATCAGCAGCAATTAATTGGATTCATTTCCACATGGCAGCTTGTTTTCCTCATTATGTCTGTCTGCTGGACCGAGGTTGCATTGCTGTTTAAACGGAACAATTGCTTTCGATGAGGAAGGTAATTATTCCCCCTGGGTAAATCAAAGTCAGCCCGCGTGGTTGTGACCTCCCCACACACTCTGCTGTCTGTTTACCGGCCCTGAGAAAAAAAAAAATCTTCATAAAATATTCATAACTGTGAATAATCATACATGCTGTTCAAGACCTACTTTAGGTGTTAAGAAGCTGTCAGCTGCCCATGCACTCAGCAACCCAGATTAGATTGTTGGTTTGTGAGAGGGAATTGCTGAAAAAAAAAAAAAGAAAAACTGTGTTCTCGTTGGTTCAGATGGCTGCATGATATTCAGTGTGAAGATCAGAGCCAGTTAGCTACAGAGGCATCATGAAGCCGGGGCCTGAGTTTAGGCACCGAGAGCGTTCAGATGAAAGGTGAAAACAGTGAACAGTATCTTTGGTTTGTATTTTTTATTCTGTAGGACTGAAGTAAAGAGCCGTTGCTGAATTCCGCAGAAAGAAATGACTTTTTTTAAAGACACATTGGAAGTCTGTGATGTCTTCTTAACTGGCACAAACTGTCAGCGAGGATGTTGAACCCTCTCACGCACTGTGTGTATGTGCCTGATTTTGTGGCTCAGACGGTTACATAACGCTCAGAGACTAATTAGTGGAGACTTTATTCTCTTTACTGTAGAGAACTGCAGAGACTTTATTTTCACCAACACCGCCATCTTCATCATCTCAACAGTATGACTGGGTGGGGGCAGCGATGATGCAGTAAAAGTCAGGTTAAGGATAACTCCGTCTACACTTAATGTGCACAGTCAGTAATGAAATGGCACTCTGTACTCACACCATATGTGTCCCATAAAAGAGACACGCTAATACCCACATACAGAGAGAGTGCCACCACAGGGGACACGGTAAGGGCAAACGCACATCAGACGCTCAGGGCCAATCAAATTCACTCAGCCCACTTACTGGTTCGTGCAGAGTCACATGGTACATCCTGCAGCAGATTTGGCATGTGTTTTACTCGAAAATCAATATTGCTTTACACACAGCCATAAATACTGTATACAGACTCTGTCTCACACACGCAGACACACAATGTTTAAAAATCATCAGTCTAAGTGCCAGAAAAACCCACTATGATTATTGCTTTTGCATAAGAGCGGGTGTGTGTCTGAGTGAGGGAGTGAGCGTCTGAGTGTGTATGAGTGTTCACTTGTGTAAGGACCCAAGTGTGCGATGTGTTCTGTTTTGAGGGCGTACTTGAGTTAATAGGAATTCATAAGCGAATTAGAGCTTTTAACTTCCCTTCCTGTGTTTCATGTATACAGTACTGTAAGCATTTGTGTGTGTGTGCGTGTTTACGGTGTGTTTGTGTGTTGCACTACACAGAGGCCTATCCTCCTTTCTGACAATCCTCAGAGGAAATGGTTGTCTCCAGTAATTTGACAGTTTTCACATGTTTTTGGAAAAGCTGCTCTTTCCAGCTGACAAACACATGACAGCAGCTCTGTGAAAATACAACCTGATGCGACTGGATTTTAAAGTGAAAGTGAAAAATCGAGTCTAGGCTCTCCATGCAGGAGTTTAACTTTTATGACTCACATAGTGAAGAGGAAATTTCAGAATTAGTTATATGGAGCATTGATGGTTTCTTGCTGTTTTTACGTTACAGCTAAATCATTGAAATTAACACAAAAACCCACACTAAGAAATACATTTTGGACAGTTATCTTGACACCACCTACAATGATAGATTTTGAGTTGAAACTGCAAATGAATGCAAGTCATTCATTCTCCAGTTTAAGATGATGTCATCTGCTTGCACTTATAAATAATATCTACTGTCATCTGGCTGCAGGCTAGGGATACTCTTGAATCCAAAAATACGTTATCTGGCAAAACACTGTTACTGTGAGGAATCCCATATTTATTCTTCCTGAAACTCCTTCCTATTATTTGGTGGGAAAAAGTTCAGCTTCAGTATCGGCATGTCTGTGTGTCAGTGGTTGTTTCTACATTGACTTATCATTTATTAAATGCAGAACCCAGCAAGCATGCCAAATGTCAGGAATTAAACACACAAGTGTGCCTGACTGTAACAACTGTGTCATGACCAAAAACAGGTGCAGGCTGGGTCTGGCCAAATGCTGCATGCTGAAAATGCTCATGGCAGGAGTGGTTTCAACACTTGCTACTTTGCTTATGAACTTCTGACCTCAGTGAGGTTTGTGAGGCTGTTTGACAGTTTCCAAAACATTAGGACTGAGGAAACTCTTTGAGCTCATCTTTTTAAAAACTTTTAAGAGTGCTGAGCAAAGTATGACAGAGGCTGAGATGTCTGGGTGGACCGTCGGGTTAAGAGGTGATAGAGGGATGTAGAAGCTGAGTGGACTGGTTATTATATCAACTGAGAAGGGCCAACCAAAGAACTTGTACCATGATGAGATTTCTGAAGACTTTGCAATGAAGGAATTGAGTTCTGAGTTTAATTTGTTCTTTTGTGGGAGGGCCCCCACCTTACAAATGCTGTCATTTTCTTTTTGTTGCTGTCTTCAGTTAAGTAGTATCTTATCTCAATAACAGATACAGTGTTATGAAGAGTTATAGTGGTTTGACCTTTAAAATGAAATAGTTTTCTGCATACACCTCAGCAAAAACTCCCCCAAAAATGCATTTTCAGTATATTTCAGATAACAGTCATTTTTACAGGAAAAAAATATTTTTTTATAAAACCTTGAGTCTATGTTTGTTTTTATGAAATCCTCTAAAGCAGATAAACTCCAAAGCACCTTCTATTGGTGGGGTGAAACTGAGGCTCTCAAACAATCTTTATTCTACTTCATGTGTCTCTGATATTGCTTCCCGGATTCAATAAAACAAGATTAAATTTCTCCTCAGTGACAGATTCCTTCTCCAAAAACAATTTTGTAGTGCAGAGCAATGCAGAGCAACACTAAAAGCCACTAAGAGGTTTTTCTGGGCGTCCAACGACCCGTGTGAGATATTGGGAATCGTCATCAGCTGTTTCTTAATTCATCGAGGTTAGTCAGAACCATCAGGTGAAGGTTGAAGTGTCATTTTTTAAGAATTTGACCTTCTTTTGAGCCTTCTTTACAAGCAGGATGTTATGTTTCAATGTTCATCATTTATATTTGCACAATTTTGCTTTGATAACTTTTTGGGTCTTATCATGAGCTGAGTTTCCATCAGCCTGTTTTTATTGGCGTTTTTGATTTGTGCATAAAAACAGGTTGATGGAAACACAGAAAATTCAATAAAATCCCAAATTATTGCAAAAGTTTGTTACACTTGAGAGAGATGGAAAGGTGGCGAATCAACTAAGGGTAAATGTGAGTAAGTGCTATGGACACAGATTTAGTGAATGAAGAATGTAATTTCAAAATCACATGACTTAATTCACTCCAGCAACAGTAGTCCTCTGCGCAGGAGAAGCAGTGGCGGCAGATGAAAACTCAAGGTGTTTGAATGAGGAAAACATAGACAAGCCTTGGCTGGGAAACAGCATTCGTTTACTTGCCCGCTTGATTACGTCATCACTTGCTCTGTCTCCCTTTGCTGTCTTAAATGACAACTGACTGGAAAAAGTGAGAGTAGTGGATGGAAACACGCATAAATGTGCATTTTATTTTACTGAATTTCTGAAACTTCAAATAAAATTTGTGATACATTTTAATGGAAACCCAGCTATTGTGGTACTCCCTGTAGATAAATTTGACCTGTCACTTTGTGTGAATGGAGAAGTCATCCCACCTTGAGCCTAACCCAGCAAACAGGGCAACACTGCAGGCTGGCCAGCAGGCAGGCATATTTGCCGTCTTGAAAAATCTTCAGTGACTTGTTAAACCTGCATTAGCTGTTTTTTTAGCCACTTGGGGGCACTGTATGCAATTTGTCAACTCAACATTGAATATACTAATGTTACTTATAATTAAAATAAAGCTTGTAAGAGTGGTGAGAGGGAGCAAAAAAACGTATAGTTAAGAGTTGCAAAACCAAAACAGTAAGCTCAAAGAAAAAACGCTGCTTATGGAAACAGCAGAGCTGAGTCAAGTTTGTCAATATTAGTGGGCCCTTTGACGCACACTTAATCTTTGGATCCATTGTTCTTATGAGAATATAGATTAAAACAACTTTACTGCTTTCAAAACTTTCTGCAGAAAGATGCAAGACTCAACTTAAGCTAGCACATAAAAATAAACTTGGTATCAGCGACTTTCAGCCAGCTTCATTTCCATTCCTCCTTTGTTTATCAAGTGCAAATGTGCAGCTGTAAACAGTACTTTGAATGTCAATACTGGAGCCTGAATACATTTATTTTTCTTCAGTTGGAGACATTCCAGCTTTTGATTTTTCTCACAAAAATGTGATCTGACTGACCAGTGCTGCAGAAAGGTCTTAGTTCGTGGATGAAAGTTTGGAAACATTCTTTCTTGTTGGTTATATTAAACTTTCTGCATGTTTGTGCATGCTAATGTTATTGACACATGAGTAATGAGTCTCCAGTGGTCTCCCTCTCAAACTTTTTTGAAATATATCTTAGGTTTGTTTCACTCCTCTGTATCTTTTTGACCACATAGTTGTTCAGTTTGAACTGGATAACAGTATTTTTTTTTAGCCTAAAGGCTCAGCCTAAACCTCTCCTGGTACTGGAAAATGCTGTTTCAGAGGATGCACAGACGTGAGCAGCACTGACCCATGAATCACCGGGCTTCTTTTCCCTCATTCCCCACATCTTCCACCGGGCATGGCTGTGTGGCACACCGGCCGCGAAACAGCTGCCAGAACAGATTGCGGCCATTTTAAACAATGCTTGTGATTCCACCAGGCGCGCAGCGACATTTTTCAGAAGCGGCTCTCCGCTCTGCTCTGCGGAGATTACATGACTGTTTTATTTTTAACGGAAGCTGTTTCGAGCTGCACACAGCAGATCAAGCCAGAAAGGTAGTATGAGACAGAAAAGCAATACAGAGAGACACTCCAATAAGACTTTGAAACACTTCACCATTTAACTATGTACCCCACTTTCACATGGCAAGCTTTAAAAAAGAAAATGTTAACACATTTACAAAACCTAAGCAAGTCACCAGACATAAACACCTTGCTTCTGAAACACCCCTGGTGGATTTTAAGAGGAGTGGAGAACGGTAAAAAATATTGTTGGAGTTGCATCATTTCCATGTCATGTTTGGCCCAATCTCAGGGTTAGCTAGTTTTCTCCATCCCTTTTTTATGTTAAAAAATGCTTTTTTAAAAAACATTGTTTCTTCTTCTCTTTCCCCTCAGCAAGTAAAATTTCTCAGCCACTTTCACATAAATCCAGCCTTCTGATGTAATTATACCCTGCTTGCACTTTGGTTGTTAGGTTACATTTGCCTAAATTCATTTTAAACTTAATCTTTGCCTGCTGGGGTTGTGATTTGTTTTGTTGGCGATGGCAGGTTGCTTGACAACTAGTGTAAAAGAACTTACTTCAAATATTCCTGAGTTCTGGTGCAAGATTGCTAACTAACTAAATTAAAATATGTGTCTCTTATCTTTCCTGGGATATTTGATGAGCTTCATTTAAAATTAATTTAAAATTTTGTTAAGGCTGTAGATTCATCAGCATTCATAAGGATACTGTCTTTTTTTACTCAAACATCTGTTTCATTTTGTTTTGCACTCTTTACAAGCTGTGAAACTGTGGCCACTTTTGATATCTAGGACTGTATTGCTGCTGAGACCAGGCGGAGGCAGGAAAGGGCAATGTCTTTGAAACCACCAGAGAAACAAACAAGACCTTGGCAGCATCCATCCATTCACCTTATCCTATGCACGTGTGCACACATCTGCACACTCTAGCAAACATACACTCATATGAATATTTTCACAGTGACCTGTCATCATCTGTCATCATAGAGTTCCTGTCATGCACGCAAGGCCTCGGCAGCAGCAGGTTGGCTATGGGAAATGAAGCGAGGGATGGGATCTGAGCTGGCATGTGTGTGTGTGTGTGCTTGTGTTTGTGAGTGTATGTGTGTGTTTCCTGTTCTGTGACTTTTTTTCTGAAAGTCAGTCTGTGCTGCTGTGCTGCCGTCCTCTGTTTTTCATGTTTGTGTGTCTGTGACTGTGTGTCACTATGTCTCAGCTCCGCTCAGCTCTGCTTGTTTATGTGTTTGAATTCATGGACGTCTGGGTTACTTTTTCTGTTTGTGTGTGTGTGTGTGTGTGTGTGTGTGTCTAGATGTGTTATTGTCCCTTAAACTGTATTTCTAGCATTGTGTGTGCGTGTGTGCTTGAGTAAATGGATTTAGGCAGATGATGTAATAGTTTTTGTCCCCTTGTGTGTCGCTCCACATGAGCTAAAGGCTCTTGAGTTCAGTGTGTGGCACACAAAGACTGATGTACAGTGTGTGTGTGTGTGTGTGTATGCGGCCCGCATGTGTGTGTCTGTGTCAGGCAATTTCACTAGATGCATCTTGTTAAAAAAAAGAAGGTGCTCAGCTGAGCAGAACCATAATCTCTAATTGTTTAAAGTGCGGTATTAAAAAGCTGAATTTCAACATCAGCGCAGAATTATGTTATTGATGTTTCTATTGGTTTATTCTCTGAGTGTGTATAAACTCATAGGGAAAGCTGTGTTCAGTATCGAAGATGGATTTTATAATTTTTAGGACTGTTTTGGAAGCCAAGTGGTGTGTATTTTAACAACCATTTCGGCCAATAAATGACCATAATCGAGGCTGACATCTCTTATCGTTTTGGAGAAAAGAAGTGAAATCCTTCATCCTGAACTAAAGAGCATCAGGCTTTTCAGTATTTTATTGGCCTGCTGTTCAGTAATTGCTGCACTGCATGACCAACTTACACAGTGAGAGCTAATAGTACAACATAAATATGTAGAGTATTGTTTTTTAATAAAATAGAAAATATATTCTTATGTTTTTTTTTTAATTCATCTAGTTTTCTGCATTATACTCTAAGTCATGTACAGTACAGTGTCTTAACATGTCGTGCAGAAGGGAGCAGATTGGAACATATTAGATAACAGAGAGAATCAATTGACCCTTTCTGCTCCCATTTTCTCCAGCAAAGTGAGTAACAGTGTTTCCATGACGAACTGAGGACTATGCAACGTGCACTATTGTAAATGACGAGCTTTTTAGCAGAGGTTTGAGAAAGTTAAATTCAAAATGGATGTGCCTCACATAGTAAATTGATACTGGAACAATAAAAGCCAAAGCTTATGACGCAGAAGAGCCAACCTTTTACCCTCTGTGCCAGCGTGTTTGTGCGCTCGTGGGTTGATACAAGTATGAGTCGATCTGCCTGGAAAACAAGCCAAATTATTTTTTCTTCATGGACTGATGACCTTTTTTAAAAATCTTTTGGTTATGTGTATAATATAAAAGCGAGTGCAGCAGGCTTTATGCAGAATCTGCTCATAGAAACACAGTGTTCCCCACAGGATTTTGTGAGACTTTGACCCTCAAGGCGGGTTCTGGACAATATTTTTTGCACAATTTTGCCTAATATGAAGTAAATGATCTGTTAGAATTGATCTATGAAGAACTCTAAGTCACAAATAGCTGAAAAAAAAACCAAAGTTCTCCTCTCTCCCACAGAGCTACAGCCCTGGCCAGAGGAGATGTTGTTTAATACAGCACTGGCATTAGCCTCAGCCAGCTGGAAGGGTGTTAAGCAGTGTTCAGTAATGATTGCAGAATCCGTCGCCTCTCTGCTTTATAGCCCCAGCTCAGTCTGAGCTTGTCTGTACACAGCAACAACTGATCTCCAACCCTGCTAGAGATTGTTGGAGATGTTGCTATCAAACACGTCCAAGTAAAGCTATCCAACTTTAATGTTATTTGGTTGTAGCTTCCAGACTTTTCGTGGCCATCCATCGACAAATGGCTCCCATTTACTCAGGTTTGCCTTCTGATCTTTGGCACGTGCTCGACCCTCTCCACATTTAATTTCCCTGGTCTCCTGAGGGATTAATTCCAAAGTACTTACTGAAAAGTATTTCTGACTTGTTGCACAAGTTTAAATATACTTTATGCCTTAGAGTGATGATTTTATGTCTGGCTGAGTTACCAGATGGTTACTTTTTAACTCTGTGTAAGCCCGCTTCTTCATACAGCCATCGCTGTGCTGCTGTGGTCCAGCTGTCACTGTGGTATATGTACTGTACATCATATTTGTGTTTGTGTGTGTGAGACACACGGAGAGACAGAGGAATAAGTGGAGATGGAGTGGTATTTTGTGTACGTATCTGTGTATACAGGGAGGAAGCAGAGATGGAGTGCATGCCAGTGAGTCTATTTTTGCCACTGAAAATGTGAATCTGAAAATGTGAGTGTTTGTGAGTGCCCAACTGTTCCCGCGCTGGACTTTTAGAATTAATGTCTGCTGGCTTGTGTGAGATTATGTTGTGTGTGTGTGTGTATTTCTGTGTGTGTGTTTGTGCTCAGAGTTCACATGTCAATTAAGGTCTTTGTGCTTGTGTGTGTGTGTGTGTAAGGGCAAATCGCAAAAGCCCAGGATGTCTCCCCATTTCTGTTTATGCTAGACTGGCTGACCTACTGAGTGGCCCAGAGCTGTCACATGACTGTGTAAGCTGGTCACATGGGATCCTGAGACAGAGCAGCACAGATGAGGCGCCATGCTGCCTTCTTCCTGCCTGTGTGTGTGTTTGTCTTGATTACTGCATCACTGCATTCTTGTTGCCTCACTGAAATCTGTGTCTGTCTGTGTAGTGATGTGCCTTCTCCACTTACTGCACCTCTCAGATCATGTATCTGGAGATAAAAGCGTGTATAGAGGGTGTGTGCTTACACGATCAGCCAACCGAATCCTCAAAGTAAACATGGAGGTTGTTCACAGCTCCTCTGGTTTCATTTTTGTGAACTGATGCACATCGTTTCTTATCATCCACTGAGCATGTTAATTTAAAATCGAATACAAGAACTGAAAGGTACAACAGTCTCCCCTAATTTGATCTTACTACCCAGACAATGACATGCATATCCTGTTTCGTGGCTTAGTATGCAGCATTTAAACCAATGTGAAATAATAACAGTTTAAACAGCTCAGTCTCAGTCTGAGGAGGCAGTTGTTTTCCACAGAGATGCTATAATTGTGGCTTGTTCATTATACCTCCATAAAACACACAATGGGTCAATAATAATAATGAATCTGTGGAGGCTTTTGACTGATTTTGAGATGTGTAAAATATCTCTGCAATGTTTGTAGTTACTGTGCTTAAGTGCAGGAAGTACTAATATTACTCCTAAAAGGAATGATAAGTTTTCAGAGCAATATTTTAAAACATCACTTTTTTTTCTTCTAAGAAAAAAATAACACTTTCTTTTTTTTTTACAAATGGAAGAGAATTTCTGTGCAGTAAAACACACCAGTTTAGAGTTTTAGAGTTTAATTCAACACGCTCCAGGATTTTGCTGATACAAACAGTCTCGGTCTAGTATGACCAGTAGCTCGTTTTGTGTAATGTTGATCAGCTTTAGTAAGATATTTCCATGTTATTTACATCAATGGGCTAAATCACTGACCTCTATATGACCTTGACTGCTGCATCATATACCCAAGTGGAAAACCCTGGGCCTTTAAAAAAAGAGCCATCATCAAAGTAATGAATTAGCCAAGAAGTCAGTTCCCATTGAGCCCAATGTTAAAGTCCCGACTTTACAGCAGAAATAAACATGCTTCACATGTTTTGGATTCTTGAGCTAGCTTCTTTGTTCATTACAACTGTATAAGGAGTAAATTTTTGTTTAACTCACTCCTTTAAATTGTATTAAGTCAGGAAGGTATGCATCATGTGTCATTCAGAATGAGGGGGCTATGAGTGACTGCAGCCTCTAGCTATCTGCTAGCTGATATTCATTGGCAGCATTGTGCATCCTCCTCAACTCCACCCTTTCTTTTAAATATGGTCACTTTTAACTCAAAAAAACTAACACGGGGAAGGCCATAATACCATATTTGAGGTTTTAAAACGACACTCCACTAACCACTTGGTAACACCTTGGTGGCTCAGTCCACCAGTTATTATATTGTCTTATATATTATCAGGTCTGTTAAGCATTTTCTTAAATTTCAAAAGTTTAACAAGTTTGTACTGCAAGTATACACCACACCTCACTAAGCCACATGTTTTCATTTCTGCCTGTGGTCCTGTTCTACTGGCTCTCAGACAGCAGCCCTCCACACAGCTGCTCATTGCTGGACATGTCGGCACGTCTGCGATGGGACCAACACTGGTGCTCAACACATGACACGATGACAGTTGGTCCTCTCAGCCAGGCGACTAACTAACTGAGCGACCACAGGTTTCTTAACAATATAATTAGCCTGAGAGAGAACAGAAAATCTTGGTAAAGCCCCCCAGGGAGTCCAGCAGGAGCAGGCAGCAGCAAGACAGTTTTAAAAAAAATCCAGACAGTGCCAGATGCCTGATAAGAAGCATAGCAGTCTACAAGGCAGCTAGATACCAACCAAACAATAATAGATATCCCTGCAGACTGCTGTTAGTTGGCTTCCTGTTAGGTACCAAGCAGTGTCCAGCAGGCAACAAGACAATATATTTAGTCTGTTGCCAACTTTCTGACATTTCTGGAAAGCAGTATAATAATAATCTGCAGCTAGCAGTGTGACACCTGGATTTATTTTGACCACCAACAATGCTGTTCCCCTTTAAATAGACCTAAATCACTTGAATAACAGTTTGCATTATGTTGAATTTTATCTAAGGTGCATGTGTGTTAACAGCATGTTTCACTTAAAGGTCTGTTTTCAAACCATCCTGATGCTCACAGATGTCATTCTGGCTGAGAGCCACAGTCTTGTTATGCACATGTATCTGATAAGGATAGATAATGAATGTCTTAATTAGTTTTTTTTAAAGATCAGCAAAATTGGCTATCTTCATTATAAGACTTATTCCATGTGCTGGTTTTTAATTGGTAGTTTTTTGAAGGATGTGATTGGTTGTTTTCAAGCAAAATCAAGGGCAGAAATTATTAGATTTCCAGTGGTTTTCTATTTTTTTCACTGAAACATATTACATGCAACATGTGCATATTTATTGTACAGCCCTGTGGTCTGGATCAAGGCAGTACAATGTAGATGTTGGTGTAGAGTCTAAGTCTGCTCTTTATCCTGTACCAAAACCAAAAATATCCACTTGTCATTGGTTTCCTTGCAGTTTGTGTCAACTGTGTGATTTCTTTTGTACATGTTAAATTCCTCATGGCACTTGGCACAGTGTCACAGGGATTTATCAGGGTCAGTGCTGCCTCAAAAAGGGTAAATGTGATGTGAAAAATGGTCATTTCATATGATAGTTTTGGGGTCACTGCTTCTATATTTTCAGCACAATTTTTTTATTTTATTTTAACTGCACCTTTGCAATACTTTGAACTGTTGATTAGCAATAAATCAATGTGGTGGTGTCCATTTGTTTTGTTTGGTTATGCAGATGCACTTCCTTGCTGTAGAAAAACATTTTGTCTGATCGAGAATCTGCTTGAAAGTCCATTTCTCAGACCTGGAAAAAGTTGAGTCTTACTATTAATGTTAATGCATTTTTTAACATTAATATATCGCATTTCAATAGGATTGATGGAGCTCAGGGCCAGCGTGTGTAAAAGTGTAATTCCTTGTGGTATTAAGTGTATTAATGATTGCTTTCTATACAGCACATGGTGAGTTGATGTAGGTCTCCCAGTGGGAAGGCAAACCTACTGAGCCCACTGGCCTCTCACATCAAACAGAAGGCCATACTGCCCGAGGACTAAGTATAATCTACAGCTGTTATTGGACGTGTTTTCATCACCAGTGACCCTTCCTAATGTCTTCTGTAAC
>JAUZTA010000028.1:3600378-3612156 GCA_034780835.1 Ctenochaetus striatus | reverse complement strand
TGAATAAAAAAAAGGGTGTTTAATATTTTTGTGTTGTGAATGTTACAACAATTAGACGCCAGGAGATCATGAATGACTGAACCAGATGACGTGGCAGTAACCTCATTTGACTGGTCAGCTGACCCACATTGCCCTCTCTAGAGTTAGCTGCTAGTGTGGCTACAACCTCCCGTATTAGCTAACTCTCCACACACATACACACACTAAGTGTTTCAAATTGAATTTTCAGACAGTTCTGTTAAAGGTTGGTGTTATTTCTGCTGCTGGTTCTCTCAACCTAGACAAGAAAACAAGACATAGTTTGAAAATGTTGTGAAGTAGCGTGGGATCATGGGATTTGCCACAACTGCAGATAAAAATCAGATGACTCAGGCAGAAACTTTTTAATAGCAAGGTTACATTCAGTCATGTTTGCTATCATCCTTCTTTCACTCTCTGACTGGTGTTACTCTGGAAGTTTATAACCAGCAATGAAATGAAATAAAATTAAGGATTTCTCTTTGCTTGAACTTTGTGGTAAAGATTTGAAATAAACAGATATACAACACTTACAATATACAATAATGTTAATGCAGTAGATGCAAGCTATACTTTTCATTAGTAGGTATTCCTTATTAGAATGTTTGATTGACATCAGTCTCTGTTTTGGGGATCATAGGTATATTTGCATCTGTGAGGATCTCTGTCAACAGGCTGAGATGATCTGTTAAGGATGTTAAGGAACATTACCAGTGACAAGAGTTGTGTTTACAGCTATCACCTACAGACTAGGCTTTAGTGGTGTTTCAGGCCATAAGTGCAACCAAGAGAACTGTTGTGAGGTTCTCAGGCATCAGATGGAGAACGTTCGGTACAACGAGCATCACAACATGCCACATACAGTGCAAGAGAAATGTGAGTTTCTCACTCAGTTGACTCTCCTCACTGCTTCTGCAGCACTGTGGTAAAATTGCAAAGGACCAAGTACCAGAAGTCACAAAAAGTGTGTAATGTGACAGCAAAGAATAGATGCAAGAGGTGGAATTTGTGGTACCTACAGAGAACATGTTGGACCATGTGCATGTGTGGTCTTTCACATGCTGATCTGATGGTATTTTAATCAGTGTGTTTGTCTCAGGCTGCCAATGCCGATTCAAATGATGTTTGATCAGTCTGCTGTTTTTAGGAACTAACATGTCGAGGGATGATATAATTCTCTCACTCAGCTGCCGCGATCTGAATATGTACGGATCGAAGGTTTAAAACAGGGGCAGCCCTCACAACACGAGATAAACTATCAATTTTTGTCCAAATCACAGATAAGATTAAGATCCAAGATAAGATATAAATAATGTGTTGCGGTGGACAGACGTGCTGATTGAATACTGATGAGTTTATTTCCAGAGACAGTCAAGTAGTTACATGTCCTGTATCTCAATCTGTGAGCTCCTCTTCTGTCCATGTCTCTCTCAATCATTTTCTGTCCTAATGAGGAAGAAGATGCTCAGTGTTGACGGGCTTTATGAGCCATTTGGTTATAAAATGAAACCAGAGCAGAATATGAGATGGGATTGCAGCAGTCTGGCCAAAAATAAATAGAGGCTTCAGTTTTTATATGCTATCAATCAAAACTGGACTTGGACAAGGATTTTTTGTGCACCAAAACAACTAATGGTAAGTGTAGTTGCCATCTTTTGATGAATATATTTGTTAGCTTTTGTCTGTAGGTTCTTAGCTTGTAACTAATCCAGATTCTCCCCCTCTGTACTCACAAGTTGCGTCTACATTGAAAGTTCAGGTTTCTTTACAAATGGTTTTCAACTTTGTGAAATAACAGTTCTCACTTGTCTGTAACTTTAAATCTCAGGATATAGGGAAGTTTACAGACATCTCCACCTTCAGTAGAGGAATAAAAAAAACCTTCCTAATGCCAAACTGCACAGTTACAAGTTAGTATTGTCAAGGTCTGGCATTTAAGTTACATAGCAACACACAACAACACATAATAACACAAAAGAAAACACATTTTCTATTGAATGGGGGATTTTAAAAATATCCTGACAAAACTGTGAAGATTTTGTATTGATCACTGCATTAATTGACTGAAGTCACAATTTATTTGTCCTTTTAGGTTAGCTTAGCCATCCTTAAGGTGCAAATGTACAATCACATATACTCCCTCCTTTGTAGAGTTGTATGCGATTGTTTAGGGAGTGAGACTGCGTTTACATATATGACAGACTTTATTTTGAAAGTGTCCCTCCTAATCCTTGCCAAACCACCAGTATTATTTATTCCAGCTTCATTTCTGGGAAAGTTTCAGCTCTAATTTGTTGTGGAGATAAAGTGAGTCAGAGGCGTAAATTAGAGCTGCAGCAGATTGAAAACACTTCCCTGGTAAAAACACAGCACTAAAGCTGCTGATTCCATCCAAAATTTACCACAATGTAAAATTTAATTGGAGCAGCAAACAGAAGTGTTATGGTTGGAATTACCAAAATTTACCTTGGGAGACAGAGGTAAATTTCAAATGCATTACCAGGGACAACTTATTCTTTGGAGAGACTTAGTCAGTTCTAGCTGACATTGGACACGATCTGAGGAGCTGACTGATACAGAAAGACATATTTACACCTACAACAAATTGAGTCTCCAATCGGTCGGGTAAACCCTAACCTAAAGTTTTCAGACAGTCTGGTACTTTTACATTTTTATATCAAACAACCTGATATCTTCTAGGTTATAAAGTCAGCTCCAAAAAGAACTGCTCACAGTCATGGGCTGCCCCAGACTGAGATAAAAACTACATTTCTTTCCAGAGCAGGAAAGTTTTCAGGACATGTGTGCAGTTTATAGAAGTCAAGGTTACAATTAAAGATCCAAATGCAAAACACCAAGATTGAAGGAATATGAAACAAAAATTGCGTTTGAATAAGAAAAACCTGATACAAGCAAACAGAATCTGAGAAAGTAGCAAAAAGTAATCCAAAAGCTAAGAATAATAATAAAAAAAAAAACAAGCAGGATAAAACCACATATCAAGATGACAAGAGGTTTACAGACCAGACTGAAGAATTGACACTGGACCAAGAACAGAAACGGATGAAGAAGCATGAGGAGACATGAGACAAAACACAGCGAACTGACAAATGACAGAAGAAAAACACCTGGTCTAAATACACCGGGAACTAATTAACTGGTGTGACAAAGAAAACTGGCAAGAAAAGACACAAGGACAGGAAGTAACAAGAGAGGGCTGATGAGAAAACCTTCCACAGTAACACAGGAAAGAACTAACCTCAGAGACAGAACTCCTTCAGAGAGTGTTTCATGTGCCTGATTGGAGCTTTTCATTGCTGTCATTTTCACGCTGAGCTTGTCAGGCACATCTGCTGGTTCCAAATTAAATGACCAAGCAAATATTTGCAGAGCAACTAAAAAGAGAACTTCTTTCCCAGCATTAGATTTGGAAAATGAATCTCTTAAACAAACACACGCCGAGTTTATCTACGTCACACTCACACATAGTTTGCATCATTTGTTTTCACAGTCAAATATTGTGCAATCAAAACAAACTGGCTTAATAAAAAAAAAAGCTTTTTCTCTAGATGCCAGAATGCCAGTAAAATCCAACCCTTAAAAATGACTCACAGTCTCAGAATCAGTTGAGGGGGTTGAAATTGAAGACAAATATGTTAAAAAATCAAATTAAAGAAGCAAAACACCCCACAACTGTCGACAGGTGACTTATCATTGTGAGGAAATGTTCCTCACTGTTACGAGAAAGGCAGCATGGACATAATTCCAAATCAATCCAGCTTGTAAACACCGCTGCCCTGAAGAAAAAGCCTACGTCTTTTGAAAAACCACTGTAAACACACACTGTGGATGCTCATAATCCCTCTGCAGTCATCCAGTTTTCCTTCCCATCTCCATTCTCTTATACTACTGTGTTTTTTTCCTTCCATTCGTGCCCCCATCTCCCTCTCTTTGCAGGATATAACAGTGATCACATTATGTTTAATGCTTCACAATTCAGATATCTGCGGCCTGACTGCTGTTTGGTGAAGTTCTAATGTCTCCCAGAAGGCCATGAGATGTACCACGAGGACAGACTCGAAGTTTCACACAAGTGGTTTTATTTATGGCCAATGATTCACACTGTAGCCGACTACTTTTTGGAGATGTTCTGTCTTTCTCCCAAAGGGCACTGGAAAACATTTTCTCTCCTGCTTAGGTTGCACCCAGAAAGCTTTTTTTTTCTCTTTGCAAGCAGCTTTACATAACAAACAAATCCTTTCTTTCTTTACAGCTTTACAGAGACGATGAAGAAGAGTATCAAGAGTGCAGCAACACTAAGAGAGAAGCTATTGTTTTGTTTTTTTCTCTGACTTGTCCAACATGAAATATACAATCAGTTACATGATGCTAAAATAAACAAATCAATTGAGAGAATAGGGAGCTGAATATAAATGAAAGATGTTGCTGTATTTGTTGTAGCTTGGCTGGATTTCAGGATGCAGGATATTAATCTCCTGCTCCATCTGTATGTTTGTACATCTATCTAAATACATTTCACAGCAAAGTTAAAGACAGCGTTACAACTTAGCAAATAACTGAAGAAGCAGTTTGTCTGTGTCCACAGATGAATTACCTCATCATTGTCCTACATGTGTGGTGTGTAATTATACTGTAAAAAAACTGGTGTATGTGGGTGTTATTGTGCATGTACATCCAAGTGCCAAAACCCAAAGTGCCTGAAAGCCCTTCCTACAGCTCTATCAGACTCTAACGTGTGTGTCTAATTTGTTTCATACCCCAGCTGTTGCAACAGCTGTGCCATGTCATGCTTTTTTTGTGCGCTTATGTGATATGCATTAGCATAGTTTGTGCATTTGCTGGTGGGCTCTGCCAGCACAAACGCACCACAGCATGTCTAAGTTAAAAACCTTTTCACATTCACATTCTGGCTTTTCAGACACAGTTGTAGCTAATAACATTAATTAGGACTGAAATCCATTCAGGTGCTCGGTGCCAGGGTCCTGCGTTTGTGCATGCTGGCTCACTGGCAAGGCTCACCGGTACAATTAAATGGAACGCAGCCATCATCGACATCAGTGCCTCCCTGCCATGACATGTCAAAATATCCTCCGTGACGAAGGTCCGTTATGCTTGCGCGTGCTTGTGATGTGAAACTAATTAATTCCAGCTGGTCCATTGTAATTTTCCAGCTGGGGATGTGATAAGACCTGCTTCCTGGAACTTGGCTTGCTCGCTAAAAAAAAAAAAAAAAACACAGCAGAGACCTTTTTTACTGTCTGTCTGGTATAAGACGTATCAATGTAAGTACATTCTCATCTCACCACAGTTTCCATGAAATGCAAAAAAAGACAGATTGAAGAGATTTGGTATCCATGTGTTCGTGTCTATGTGTGTGTAAGTGATATGACCAGTGGTAATAGTATTGTGTCCCATGGCACAAAATTTCGTAAGCCGGAGGATGGGGAGGGATGGCTGAGTTGTTGGGGGCAAGAAACTCACGTGATTTAAGCAGGCACGTCATCACACACACCGATCTTCAGGCCACATGCTGATTTTTTCTCCTTCAGACGGCAGAACCTTTCTGCAGTGCTGCTGTTTACAGTTTTATACTGGGAGACAGACTAGGTGACAAACTCTCACATTTTAAATGTTCTGTTGTCATGTTGGAGAATCCAAATATAATCAAGCCACAGCTATAATACAGAAAGATGTCTGAAAACTAACCAGCAAATCTGAAAACTCTTCTACTTTTTACAACTAAAATGATAAAAAACTTACTTTTTTCCAGCCAGGCAGTGGTTATAGTTGCTGGCCAGTTTGCCAGGTATTGAGGACTACATAGCAGTTATCTTTATTCCTGTCTGGTCACATTGCATCATGCTTTAATGAACTGTCATTAGTCTGTCGGATCAGTTAGTTACAGCTGTGGTGCTATGCAAACCAACAAACACACTGCAGTCATGTTAAGTGCCCTGTAGAGATATCCTGTGGCATACTGTGCCAATTAGCAGCTTACATTGTCAGAATCAAGATAAAGCAGGCTAGAAAGGATAATAACCCTAATCTTAAGGGCTTAAAAGCTTTCACGCTGCAGGTAAAAGTTTTGTGTCAAACCCTCACATGCAGAGTTTTGGTGTTATGGACATTTTCTGCAAAAAAGTTTCAATCAAAGCATTAGCTAAAATTATAGTATCAAAAAACTTCAAGAAAAAGGAACAGCATCGCAATTACAGTAAAAGGGATTCCTGCTACTTGTACCCTTGGATAGGCAAGCTGTTTTGGCTTAGTCCTCCTGTTAATAGCTGTGGCTCTGGCTGTGTCTTTTGCATTTCTACATAGTGGTGGTCATACAAAGAAACCACCATCCACTGTGCATGTGAATTTGCCCTCTTTTCCTCATATTCAACACTGTTGCTTTCTGATCTGTTGGTAACAGTGTTTACACAATATGAATTTACATATTCATATTCATACTTCTACTGCGGTCCCCTATAATGGGTCTATGATCTTGTTATTATACACTTATACAGTACACTTACATACACAATAGATACAAAGTTGTCTTTCTCCAAACTTAAAGATGTGATCTCTTCATCATATGATAAACTAATCCACAGGCTGCAACAGACAGATAAGATTCACCATTATTAAGTGTGATAAAGGAGGTAAACAAACAAAAAAGATCAGAAACAGCTGACATTTTATCGTTATCACTGCCTCCATTGGAGCATCAGACTGATTTTATCTGATGGTGGCATTCAGTCAGATACCACAACCAGGCTGTCATTACAGGAACCAGTCAAAAAGGTCAGAGCCTGGCAGACTCAGAGGTAATGAAAGTCTGAATGTGAAGACAGCAAATGAAATACAAAGACTCAGATAGACTTTGCATCATCTAGAGAATAATAAAACGTTAAGGCGTTTATCCTTCCAGTTAGTCAATGAGCCTTTAAGCAAGTCACTGGTATCCTTACAGAACCTCTGCTTGGTTCAGCTACTTCCCACTGAAGGGTTAATCCACAAAAAAAAATGAAAGAAAGTAACATTTAAGTCTTGTTGTTATTTGTTCAAGGCTCAAATCTTTTGGTTGATAGAAACATGTTGTACTTAGATGTTCTAAAGGAGAAAAATTAATTAAACTTTGCATAGATTTTAAATTTACATCGTGCATTTAGTCATTTTTGGAAACAGCATCACAAATAACCTCCTAGATAAAAGAAAGTTATATAAAAAAAATACTACAGATCAAGTGAGTAGTATAATGAAAGTACAAATTGAGTTTGTGTGGTTTTGCTCTAATCATTTTCTATTTGTAATTTCCTAGTTAAAACTTGATTTAATTTATGGAAAGTGACTGCTGCATAATCATGCAACTGCCAAAGTACATTGTTATGCCCTCTTTTCACAGAAGAAGCAACTGGGGACTTATTCTAAAATGTAAAGAAAAAAAGGAAAAGAAAAGAAATTTTAAAAAAGAAAAAGAAAAATAACTTCTTTGCCCAGTTGATCTAAAAGACATAATTTGGGTATTATTTAAGCTGGAAGTGTAAGTGCACATCCTGTCTAAAGTAGATGCAGCCTTCGTACAACTCGAACTCTCGCATTTGAAATTTTAGCTCATTACTGTTTTGTGCATCACTAAACCTACAGGTACAGAGACAGCATTTGACCATAGTTCAGATTCATTAGTATGAACATGAATCATTACATGTAGATGTAGAGGAAGAGGAAGTATAAAAGTACACAATTTATGACAAACTGCAACCACTAATAAATGAGAACAATTTTCTCCTTGTTTGGTGACTGTTTACCCAGAATATACTCAGCCACAATCATTCAAAATTAGAACAGAACTGAACAGGAAGATGGCTTTATGAAAATATTTGCCCCCTTCATCACATCTATTTTTATCCCTTCTTAAGAGGAAGAAAACATTTACTGATAGTTAGGAGCTCTGAATAAATCAATTTAAATGAGTCTCTATGCCGCCAATATATGAATAGAATTAGCAAACACAATATTGTTCAGTTTCTGTATTGTGTTCCTCATGCTACAAATATGTAATTACAAAGTCTGTGTTTGGGAGCCTAAAAGGGCACCATGTCATCACCAGCTGATGATTATGTAGTTCATGGAATAATTTTCATCATGTCAATCATTATCATAGTATAAAATCAAATCAGTCACATACTATGATCTAACAAACAGACCTGAGTTGTAGTTCAAGTAACAGTTCCATTACTTTGATTATTGTTCACCAGGGGATGTTGTCACCTGCTCATCAACATCTTTCATGTTTCGAATGACAGGTACTTTTGCCTCCTCATTCAATTTGACTGGCTGTGTCTGCATCCTCTGTCAGATGTTTACTTACTTTGCACACCCTCATACACCCCCCCCTCCGAACAATGTGCTTTTTTAGTGCTTTCTGCTCATAAAAGTGAATTATCATAGCAGATTTCTCACTCTTGTTATTTATTTATTTTTTTTTTAGTGAGAGAGGATGACATGCTTCAATGTCATTGCTGTCTGCAGAAACTCTGATGCTGTCTAAGAAATCAATCACCTCCAGACAGTGGAGGTTTGGCTCGATGGGCCCCACCACCACCACCACCACCACCACCACAGCCCTCACAAAAGAACGAGGCCTGGTCACCAAGCAAAATTTGTAGTTTCTCCAAACACAAAGTTTAAAAGTGATTTCTTTATCTTTTAGATCTGTTCCTCTGAAAGAGTACCAAGTTTCTTTGATGGCAGTTTTTTGCCAGTTTTTTTTTTTTTTTTTTTGATGAATAACACAAAAAAACACTGCAGAAAAACACCAGAGAGAGTTTCAGAAGTTATTACTCACAACAACACAGACACAGCCAGGCTAGTAGGTACAAGTTCAACTGTCAGTCAGCTTTATGTTTTCTTTTCAGTTTTATTCTTTTTATTAAAAAAAAACAAAAATATGTTTCTTCAGTTGTTAAGTGCTGCAATGCTGTTCCGCTGTGAATCTCTAAAGATTTTTTTTTTGACTCAGAAACTTGACCTGATTTTCCATCAGCATTGGCATAAAAAAGATAATTACATTTTCATTTTTGGGGTAAACTGTTCCTGTTAATCTACACAACGGCATCATCAAAGGATGACATGGGAAAAGACATTTACCTTAATATCAACTCCTGAACTGATTACTTTTCACTATTAGCATCACATTTGTGTGTGTGTTGATAGAACGAAGCGAAACCCCAGTGCAATCAGTTTTTAATTTCCCTGAAACCAAATTACATTGAAGGGCAATAACCGGAGCACTGGACTATGGGAAAGTCATCTTGGAGATTATAAATCGACCCTGAGGTATGTGAATGTGTAAGTGCACAGAGTTTGTATGTATTAACACGTGTCTGCATGCATATGTGTGTATTATACGCATCCAACAATAAAATCAAGCACATTTGAGCAGTCGGGTAATGACTTGTGTAACAGGTCGGAATGGAAAACTAATGTCATAGATGAATGCTGAGCAAGAAATCAACCCTGTAACAATCTGCTGACTGTCTTCTGTAAACTCCTCACGGTACTGTATCCAATTAATTAGGTCATTAAAAAAAAGAACTATTAAAAAGCCAGGCCCTGCTCCATAACTTGTATTGATCTGCTGCAATGAGTTTATGCACGCTCGACTAAAAACTGCTTTTCCCACAGCAATTCGAAAACAAAGTGCAGAACAAAATTAAAACAGAGAGCTCCGTTAACACTGGATGCCTCACACTTACTTACTTACTATAATTATTTCTGACTCAAGCTTTTAAACCAGACAGAAATGTGTCAGTGAGGTTTAACACATGATGAGTTCATGTTCACTGTGACCACCAAGAACATTTACATGTCACTTTTTTCCCCTAAAACTATGTGATCAAATTAATGTTTCAAGATATAAGTGTTTTTTTCCCCATAAGTGAGTTAGGCATCACCATTTAACACAACAGGCGAGTTCTTGGAAAAGTTCAGGGACCCTAAAAAAACAGCAGGACGGAGAGCACAGAGCAGTTTAGCAGTCTTTGAAGACAGCAGAGATAACAGCTAAAAATGTTGGAAAAATGACTCTGAAAGACAGCCCCTTAGTCACCGTCATGGATATGAGAGAAAATAAGTGTCTATGACACAAGTACTTGTGGTGCCAAGCTTTGAATTTTTCACAGATTTTGTAATTGTCCTCGTATGTTATCAAATTAATCATTTCATTCTAACCTGTCTTCTAAAAGTGCTGTAGTAAAAACTTATTTATCTCTTAATACAGACAGTAAACCCAACAAACAGTTTTGGCTCTGTAGTGCAAAGCATTTGATTTATTGTTAAAATACGAAAATATCCGTCAGTGCAGCTTTAAGGATTATTACTAACTCACTGCATAACCTTTAAGGCAGCAGCATTTCCACTCCACACATCTCAGCACTGCCTTTCTGCTGGAAGAACTGCACCTGAACATTTTACTGCATATGTCAAATGAAATGTTAAGACCTCTTTAATGAAACAAAGTAGTGAGTTTTAATACGTAAGAAGATCAAAGTCACATACTGTTATCTTATATTTGTTTGGATCTATTTTTTTTTACCTGGAGATGCCTTTTTTATTTCTCTGTGTAAAAAAAATGATAAAGGTTACTTAAAGAATTTAGAACTATGAAGAATAAAGTTACTAAATTTCATATGTACTGCAGAGAAATTTTCTTTTTTTCTTCTGTTTCCTGAGCTGATGAGGCTTTCAAAAGAGCATTGTAGATTAACTGAGCCTTTAATTTGGTATCAGGGAGGGGGATAAGAGCTGCTCCTTACCTGGGATCATATTGTAGCATATGATTAATTCACAAATGCAATAAGTATGTGTCTATGGAAGGTCAAGGGAAAGGGAGGAAGAGAAGGGGGGGAAAGAGTTTGGAGGAGAGGAGACGGGCCATGAGAGATTTAAGTCAATCAGCATGAGCACTGCGGGGAAATCAGAGGGAGACAGATGATTAATGGATTAAGGACCACGACTTGTTCTGTCAACTATCCCACTCTGCTTCCAAATCTCTGACTTAATGCAGCCAAGGAGGATGACATCCAAGTAGCATGATATTCATTATTGGTTTAGGCTCAGTGCTTGTTTTCCGGAGTCACTGAGTTGAGTTTGTGTGTGTGTGTGTGTGTGTGTGTGTGTGTGCTGTGTGTGTGTGTGTGTGTGTGTGTGTGTTTAAACAAATCCTGCAGCACACACACAGCCAGAGGGATTTGGTTCAACATTGTGACTTGCTTTGAACCCAGACAATTTTCATTCTATTGATCCTCAGCTCAGAAAAAAAAAATATTTTTTATTAAAAAAAGGGCTTTTGGTTTTGAGCTTAAGAAACCTACAGTACTGTCTTGGATTGGTGAGACACATTATAGAAACTTTTCACCAAACAATGCTGCAAGGCCAAGAAGCTATCCTCCATGCTCATGTTTTTGTGGAAATATAACTTTGATACAAACAACTGAATTATCACAACATTCATATTTAACAGTGTTCCTACTAAAGACTGTCTAGACTGAAGAGGCTTTTTCCTATAATTGAAGCAAGCCAAGTACAGACAGTGACAAATTTAAAAATTGATAAACTAAAACTTTTTTCTCTAGAGGCAACTGTCAACTGAGAAAACCTCACACCCCATTTTCTGGGGTGTTACATCTCCCTAAAAAAAGAAGGTTATTGTTATTTTAATCACTGCAATCATTCATGGGTACAATTATCAAC
>JAUZTA010000028.1:3559605-3570838 GCA_034780835.1 Ctenochaetus striatus | reverse complement strand
CTGCATGTTTATCACGCAAGAAAAGTTCTTAATGACAGCAGAATTCTGTGTTTTACAACGTAGTTATGCATATGTGCACATTTGCAGACATACATATTTAATGTTTTGACACAGACACACACGCACTGTTACAATTATGTTTGCTGATCAGGGCTGATTGCATCTGCCTGATGTTCTTTTATCTGTGCAGTGATGCAATCAGTGATCATTTGCAAAGCATGTCAGTGTGAGTGTGGTCATCTAGTGTGCGTGTGAATGTGTGTGAATGTGCATGACTGTGCTATTCAGCTCGCTGTCTTTAAGAAAAGCAGGATGACTTGACTGATGGATGTCTCCTGTCCAGCGTGGAGATGAGAGTTTGCTGCTCGGCCTTTAGGCCAACGGGTTACAAATGTCATTTCAACTAACTTTATACAAGAGAGCCAATATACTTACACTTTTCTCAACTTTTAGTTTGTTTCCCCTCAATTCAAGTTCGGCCAATTGGCTTTTAGAATTAGATACTGTGGATTTCATCAAGTGCTTTAACTTGATATATAGATCTCATTTATCTCTGATGACTTTCTGGCTCTGAGCTCTCCACTTTTAAACGGATAACGTAGAAAGCCTGTATCCTATATTAAAGTTGAGAAAGTCATTACAAAACTCAAGTTCAAAAAGCAAGTGACTTGTCACACTTCTTTAAAAGATACCTGCAGGGATATGACTATGAGCTCCTGAATGTGACTAGATTTCAGTTTCAGACATCATGGTTGAAGCACCAGAGATCAAACCTCGCTGTCCAATGAAAGTCACATTTCAAAAAAAATTCATAAAGCAAGAAAAACAGTTTTCATATAGGATGTACATATCAGTACATAGATGCACCTACTAAAAAGTTTTTCTTTTTCTTACATGTGTTAGTAAACTGTCACGTGAGCTAGTTTGCACAAAAACCTTCAGCTGGACAAAGAGCAACCTTCACACTGAGCCAGTGGCCGCAGTGTTGGGCTCAGTTCTCTGAATGCAGGGTGCTGTTGTTGGTACTTAGACTAATGGCCTTAGAGCTGCCAGTTTGCAAACTTGTAGCAGCTCAGTCTGTCACACAGCTGTCTGGACCATGGCGGCAGTCAACCCAGTAGTTTCACTTTCACAACTGACAGGGCTGGTTTGCCAACCGCTGCTTGCACACCAGGAGGCAAGAGCGTTGCTTAGTGACTGTTTCCCATCATCCCTGGGAAGGCCAGGATGGCTTGGGGGTCCCCACAACATCTGTTATCGGAAACACCAGTGGGTCGTGTAACCTCTTACGTCTCAGTATTCACAGATGCGTCCCTGTGGAGGCCTGCTTATGTGATCTTTGTATTTGAATGCTTTAACCCTCTGAGACGGGTGCAGATGTTTTAGTGAGCAACCCTGATTCTGATACCCTGTTTCTGTGATTACAACCCATCCTCGAGGTCAGACAGGACAGCATGTGTGCCATAAGAGGAAGAGCTATGTCTTTTCTTAGTTCCATTTTTCCTTTCTCTTCTAGAGAACATGAGTCCAAGGCAGAGATTTGTCATCCTATTAGCTCTAGACTGCAAATCAGCACCTAAATGCTTGGAAAGATGTGTATCTTGATAGCACAGCTCTAACATTCCCCTGTTTGAGGGTCTCTGTCTCAGTGAATGAAGGACAATAGGGGCTCCTTATGGCTTGGTTCCACATGGGAAACAAGCTGATATGGGCTAAATTGTTTGACAATCTAAGCAGCAGGAGCCGAGTCTATCATTGCATGTTATTGGCAGAATAGTGTGGACTTTGACGTCGGTGCAAGAAAGGGAGTCTGGAACCACTGGCATGCCCAGATGACTCAATTTTTACACATTAGTTTCAGCAGGATTGTGCAAGCAGTTTCACACACTAGCAGAGATAATTTGTCTCAGTCATTGTTTGGTGGATTTCTTCAATCCAGTAGTTTATTCAAATCAAAAAACAAAGCCTATACCAGATTGAGAAACTGTCAGAGGTCAAAACTTAAGATCGATGCGAGGCAGTAAAAGCTTATAAACACATCAAGTGGGGATAGTGAGGAATCTGAAGTTGAAAAAGCACAAGCAGAAGTCAGAAAACACAAGTAATCAGGTCAGTCAGGATCTAGTGTTTGCTCACGTAAAGTATTAGCACTGAACATGAGACATGACTTAGCAATTCTGTATCGCTCATCTTTTCATACAAGTAACCAAGGGTCCTTTAAACACTCCACTGTATAAGAGGCTTCCTCTTTTATGATTATCTTTCAGGCACTCAAGTAAAATTAACATGGAGCAGTGGCACTTCTACCTCAGTAAAATGCCTCCTTCACTATTTATGGAAATATAAGACAAGCTGAGGAACAGTGAGCACTTAGTCTATACCATTCAGTACATTCAATTGATTTTCTTTACTTGAAATAGACACAAGGACCTAATGAAGTAAATGCCTTCTATGAGCAGAATAAAAAGAGCTTTGTAAAATCATTAGATATTCTATGACACACCTGAGCACAATACTCAAGGCTTTTTTAGAGCCCTTATGGTCCATTAGAGAAAATGACTTCCACACTCTAAGATCAGTGCAATTTTCATATTTAATACACCCTTTTGGCCCCATGCTTCCTGCATGAGAGCCTTATTACCCTCATGAAAGTCTTATTTAAGCAGCCAAGTTGAGTAAAGACAAATGCTTATGTTATTAGAGCTGCTGCAGCACTTTGAAAAAAATTCAAAAAGGAACAGCATTTTACATCTGTTTATTTAGACTTCTGTTTATATGTAGAAGAGTAAACATTGCATTAGAGGAAACTACCCTGAGCCAGTTATCTGAATGGAAATTTTGAATAAGATTTAACTCCTCATGACTAATTTTATGATGTTTAGAAGGACATACAAGAAGGTTTCACACCAATTCTTAATGGTATCCTCAGGCTAAAGAATGTATAAAAATGTTTAAATGCAGGAATGTTACTGCCGTCCTAACAGGTTGTTTCTATGCTGAAAGGTTGTGGGGTTGTTTTTGACTCCACATCTCAGTCAAGGGTGCGCTTCAGACATCAGCCATCCGTGAGACAGTTTATAGTGCAGAGTCACTCCAGATGGGATCCATCACACAGAGACATCCAGGCTGATGCTGTTTTGTTTAACCATCTCCAGCCATGGGAACTGCTTTCAGTTAGCCAACACACAGGTTTGGCACACACACCCACACACACACACACACACACACATACACACACCAATGAGCACACGCATTTGAATGGCATGTGGACAAAAAGCAATTAAAATGTGAGCAAATCAGTTTGGTACAAGCTTCTTTGACCGAGTTCTTTTCCATGAGGTTTTAGTATTACGCATTTACACACACAAACAAACATAAATACACACACGCTTGTTACTTAACCTGTTCAAATCCACCCACAGTCAAGTGGTTTTGAATGTTTACATTTCCGTCTGTTTTTTGAACATGCCATGCATTGTTTTATTTATATAATTATCCACAATAACAAAAACCCTCGGTCAAACATGCATTTTGGCCTTATGGTTTTGTGTTGTAATCTTCTCCATATGGGTATTCTAAATAGGGTCACCAGCTTATCACAGGGCTGACATATAGAGACAAACAACCAATCACACTTACATACACACCTACACACAGTCAAACAATTAACCCCAACTACATTTTTTTTGAACTGCGAGAGGAAACCACAAGACCAACATCATCATGGGAAGAACATGCAAACTCTGCACAGAACAGCCTCAGTCTGCCAGAGTGTTTCAGCACAAAAGCTTCTGCTGTGAGGTGACAGTACTTAACACTCCGACACTGTGCTGCCCGACAATAATAGTACTGTAGTAATTTAAATATACAAGGAAAGTTTAAGTTAATAAAGTTGTGCATATTTGTTATTCAAACAAAATAAAGGAAGGTAGCCAAACGGCATATCGAAACAAAATAAATTACAAAAAGAAAATGGATCAAAATATCATCTAACTTAAGTTTATTGCTTCAGCTGAGTCCCAGCAACACATTTAATATGAGACCTGCATTTCCATAATCCCCCACACTTTCCTCTGCACTATAATAAAACTTGAGGAGGTGGGAGAGTAAAAGGTGCAGTGATGAGGAGAGTGACAAATTTACTAAGTAGCTCTGGAGTACTTTAAGTTGAAAAGATACTTCAGCGACACCTATTGGCCAAAACGCAGAGACTTCTGTTGTAAACGCATGTCAGTGTTGTAGTAGACTTTAAGCGAGAGTGTGAGGCGATGCTTAGAGGAAAGATGAGGGTGTGATACACCAAATGCCCATGTAGAAAAGCAGACTTTTAATCCACAAAAAAGTAATAAAAAAATACAGCAGTTTATATTGGAGCACATGTTCGTACACTGTAGGGTTTATTTAAATGAAAACTATTGATGAACAAACAAATGAATTTAAATTTTGAAGTTGCTATCTGCCTTTATCACAAGAGGAAGCAGCTCAGACTTCACGTGCCTCTACTTAGGTGTCTTTGCGCGCGTGTAGAAAGCGCGCGAGTTGCTTGAATGCATAACTTCAAAGCACCCAGCAGAACTCTGTACTTGTAGTTGGGGGAGATTATGTGATGCCCATTGTGTATTTGTTTTTCAAACACAATTAGCTCGCGTCGAGTTTATAATGACCATATCTAACTGTAATGTCTTTAAAGCCCCATGCTCTGCACAGAAGGGTAACAAACAGCTGTCATTTTCATCTGTTCATTCACATGCTTGCGCAAAAACGCACGGGAGATGAGAATTACTAAATGCTTCTAATCATTCAGTTTTACTATTTTGTTTATGTTTTTTTTGAACGAACTGAACTGTCTGTGCCAGCTCAGGTTGTACAGAGAATTAAAAATTTGCTCAGAATAACAGGCAGAACATTTGATTGTCCTCATGAGGCAGCTCAGTGTGTGAGATCCACACACACACAGACACACTGACTGTGTACTGCACGCGTGTGGATGACTCTGTGAGTGTGTGTGTGTGTTCGTGGAGGGCTGGCTCTTATTAAAGCGCGGAGCTCCAGTTTGGACCTTCCCTCGCCTCAAGTCAAGAAGACGACCGCGTGCACCCGCGCTCGGTTATTTAGCGGCCCCCCGCGGCTTCCACATAACTGATCCGGGAACAGCAGCAGCTCCTCTCTGCCCGCACAGCGCCGCTTCACCGCGGTGCGTCCCACAAGCGCTCCTTACAGTTCGGGATGGATTCTTCCTCTGCTCCTCACCTTTCCTTCTGACTGTGACGCCGCTGTAGTTTGGTGGGAGTTCTTGGAGAAGGAGCTGAAACTGATCCTCAGTCCGCTGTTTTGCTTTTCCTCTGGGATTTTATTTTGCCTGAACTGCAACTGGACACTCATCCTCGGACTCCGAACATGGGGATGTATTTACATCTGCTGCTTTTGCAGTACTATTTCGTCTCGAGTTTTGTGTGCAATGCCGTCGCTTTCGTAGAGGAGCCCTCCGGGGGCAGGTCGGACGGGTACTGCGGGCGGATCCTCCGGGCGCAGACACAGGGGACCCGCAGGGATGGCCACCACGAGTTCAGGCTCAGAGTGGAGGGGGACCCGGAAACCTACCAGCCTGGCAACACCTACAGAGGTAGAGTTAGTGTTTTTGTTTCCGTATTTTTACAGCCCATCTTCGCAATCAGTGCGTAAACCTGCGCCAAATTAAACAAGTGGACTGTTTATCAAGTTCTATGTTTACTCTAAAATTCCTGGTAATCTCAAAAACTTGTGTACCTCCATCAATGGTGACATTGTAAGTAACGGCCACAGTAATTATTATTATTATTATTTTTTTGGACAGAAATTTTAGACTTGAGAACACTTATTCTAAACTAGTCAGTCCTCTTCCTGTGGCTCCTGCAGGGAGAGTTGTGGTCAGATAAGGCTACTTATTGTCATAATGTCTGACCTATATTCACTTCCTCCCTTCTTCCTGCGTACTGACAAACACACATAGGCACTCAAACGTACACAGACACACTCAGATCTGTCTTCAATTAAGCCGACTTCTTCAAGTTTAAAACCCCGGCTCTGCGTGGCGGATTTGGACAAATAAAAAAGACTGGCCGACTCACAGAACTTCTGAAAGAGTTAAGAATGTGCGCCAAGCAGTTTTAAACTTAAAACACAACTGATTTTCTTTTCTTGAGTGTGTTGAGATTCAGCTTACATTCATAAAAATGCAAATACATCCATAAATAATGTGGTAGATTCTACAGTAATGACACCAGACCTGCTGCTGTTTTGACTGAGGCTTAAAAAAACAGGGATCATCTTGTCTTATAGTCTCCCCCACTGAGATCAAACTCCGGATCATGCAGGTTTTTGGCCGTGACACCATGTTTAGCAATCCACAGCTAAATTCTAATTAGCTATCTGGGACCTGTGAAGGACACCACTCAAGCAAGAAGTTGTTCCCCAAACCTATAAGGTCTTTTAGAAGCAAAAAAAGTTCACTTTTTAACCGGAAAAGTATGAAATATTGACATCCTTGTGCTCAGCACCATGAGCAAGTTGTAAGATAAATGGGCTTGTATAAAAATGCAAGGTTGGGGCACAAGGGTTAGCAAAACAAAATTACACCCACATCTCATTATATGACTCCTGTTCTTGGCCTATTCCCTGCATCAAACTCCCTGCTTGAGATTTATAGACTCTCCTTTATTCTAGTGTGGGATGCTGATCCTCTAGGTGCAGCCCTCAGTTTTCCACACCGTGCAGATGCTCACAGGACTGCTGCTTTCATTTGTGTTTCCCTGGCAGCATCCCGGGTGACCTTGTGTCATGCTGTGCGACCCTGATGTGCCAATGTGTGTGTGCCTCTTTACTGCTCTGTGTCTCTGTGGAGTAAACACACACACACACATACACACACACTTACTCTCTCTCTTTGCTTTATAGTGGTTCTCCTGGCAACCAGCCCTGCTTATTTCAGAGGTTTCACCCTCATTGCATTGAAAGAGGGCAGAGAGGGGACCACAGATGATGACTACACCGGCCAGTTCCAGGTAAGGAAAGGAAAAGCAGGTGTTGAGAGGGTAGAAGGAATCACTGCATACTCAGTGTTCTCTGAACTTTCTAGGAGAACTTACCAAATAATGATCTGATCAGCACAATATAAGGCAAATTGGTGTCAACTTGATTTCCCATCTGCTGTCCCCTAATTTGAGGTTTTTAAAGAGGTATTGCTGACAGCTTCTCTGGATGAGACTGGAAAACTGAGACGTCCTATTGTGGCAGAGAACAAAAGAAAATCTAGTTGCCTGTTTGCTGCAGCTCTTCTAGGGTGAGGCAGACATGGCATCCTTCTCACTAAGTGGCAGTGGCTTCTTACAGAGGAGGAACAAGAATGGGAAGAAGAAGGCAGAGGAGGAGAGAGATGAGGAGGCATGTGAGGACAGAAAAGAAAAGAAACACAGAGGGAGAATGAGGGAGAGCAGAAGAGAGATGTGAGATGTTTGGTTCAGTAGTAATGCAGCTCCCACTGAGCAGCAGAGAGCTCCTGAGGAGAGAGCCAGACTTCCTCAATTACCTCCCGCTCAGTGTAAACAGGAACACACATCTGTAGCTGTGTTTCCACATGCTGATCTTAACCAGACTCTTACCAAACAGAGCAGGGGGCTGCTTTCATGTGGCCACAGTTTAAAAGGAGCGCTGAGAAGATCTCGCTCCTTGGTCTCACCAGCTCATCGACTTTGAAACAAACGACCCTGAGATTTTGTTGCGATGCAACTTCCCCCACATGCAGGCCCGCAACGGGTGGAAAGTACTTCCCCAATTCTTAATCTTTAACTACAGTCCTACTTATTAGGTAAGATGTTTGGTCAGATGCCTGAAACAAGTTCTGTGGTTTTGCACGAGCACAAGAGACCTTCACCTTTTGTTCTATGACATTAAAAATGTCAGTAAATATCCCACTTGGGATTTTTTTTTTTAAAGTTTGAAGTCACTAAGAGTTGTGACCACACCAAATCTACATCAAAGAACAGCTGTTGGGTTACTTCAAATAACCTGTGTTTTTGCCAAAAAAACAACACTTGAACACATCACAAAGACTACAGCTAACAATCCACCAGCGTGCTGATCTGCACATGTGGAGGAGATAGCTCTCCACGCCAGAAGGTGGAGCTAGTCCATATTCAACATTCAAGACCTAGAAATATGGATATACAAACTATTGTTCTGATAAAGCAGCATTTTTGCTAACCTTCACATCACTCCTGTCCACTATTTAGATAGTTTCATGATAAAACGTGAACTTTTTCTAATCAAGAATATGTCTGATCAGTAATTGCAAATAGCATTGTTTGTAGTCCTTGATTTTTTGGTTTTGAACGAAGAAAGTAAGAAGCTGAAGAGAAAAGTGAGGGGAAACTACACTTGGCTGAAATCATGGACACTTCAGCTATAAACTAAAGGGGCTTTCCTGAACCTGTGTCAAAAACTGGAGTGAAATCAAATTAAATCTGCAATTTAAAACCTTCAAGTGGCTTTTACCTGTTTAGATTCGCATTAAAGGAACTTATTAGTCCAGCCATCCCAAGGCAAACACTATTTACCAGGGTTGTATTTCTATAGGCCGCATAGCCAATCAGAGTGTTCTCACACACTGATGGGCTCCAGCATGGGCCACTTAGAGCCAACGGTACGGGACACAACATGAAGACCAAGGCTGCAGATGCTGACAGCCGTTCATGAGCTTCTCATTAAGAGCCCTGGATTTTCAGGGCTCTTAATGAGAAGCAGAGGAAGTCGGGGATGTTAACTGTCATCATCCCGAAGCTACAGAGGCTAAGCCACTCGCTGGTCAGCCTTTACATGAATCATGGATATGGATGTCACAACAGGTCAGGTTCAAACACAAACAATTACACCAAAGTTGTAAGCACACTTTTGCCTCAAATAATGTTATATCTCAAGGTTGATCTAAGGTCTCAAAACACAGAAAACAAAGTCCCTCTAAATTAAACACGTGTGTCACAGGATTACATATCATCCTTCTATTTCCAAGCAAAAAACTGTGGCCAGATGTGGACAGTTGTGTCACTGGAAGCTGTGCTGCTAGTAAGTTTTGCTCATAGTTTTCTTGGTTAAAAGACCGTTGGTTACTTTTTTTACATTCAGAAGGCTGATGACTTACTTACTGGACATCAGTAGAGGTGTTAGTTAAGCTGCCCTCCCCCATTGATCCCTACATTTAGAGCAGATCGGTTTTAACAGAGGCATCGGGCAAATGTTGTGACATAAAAAGTTGATTAACAAGATTTGTCATTAACTCTTTCATTTGCCCATTTACTTTTGTCCTCCTGCTGGTGTGTTTTTTTATTCTTTATGGTGCCTCACATGTCTGACTGTTGTTTGACCCTCAGTAGAAGGTTATGTTCTTATATTTCAAAAGTCACAAGAGCCTTTAGTGCAAACTTATCAAGCAGGATAGATAAAGTTAAGAACTCTGTACTGATGCCAAGTTTTTTTCGTGTGTGATTCTGGTTCATAGTCTTCAGTGTGGTCCTTCCCGCGGGCACGCTGGCTTGTTGTATGAAAATGAAGATAACAGAGTAACCGTGTTGTTTTCGAGATCACAGACAGACCTTTTTTTTTTCTCTGAACTGCTCGGATCATTTCGGTTTAAACAGTTCAAACTCAAACGTCTCAGCTCGCTCTGCTTTATTTGATTTCTGCACAATAAATACCTCTCAGTCTCAACCTCAGAGTCCCAGCAGAGTCTGGAGTGAGGCTGAGACCAGAGAGTAGGCAGCGAGCAGAAACTGGAACAGTGTGGGCTGAGCTGGAACAAAATTAAAGTTGACAATCTGGCTTTACAATCTGTTTAGTACATATTGGCAAATCCATCAGACAATTTCTGTCCTGTAATTGACAGTTGTAATAGACACTTTCATCCACATGTGGAAAAAGACGGAGGCCTCTAGAGATTTGCTGCTGTCAAAAAAAAAAACTGCGCTTAAAAACAATTTTGATTCTCAAAAGTTAGGAGAAGTTGACTTTATGAAGCGAGATGTGTCCTGCATGATGCTACATTACAAGGATGCTTCCTTAATGAATGAAAAAACTACTTTGGAATTATGTGGTTAAAGGCTTTAGTTTCAGAGTGATTTCATTTATTAAATACGTTGTCTCTCGTGTCCCAGTTTTATTAGCGGGTTGATAAGAGAAGATGCAGCATGACAGCCCGTCGAGCCTTTTTATATAAATGACCTCAATCCAACAACTTCAGCTTTTCTTTACATAATACGTTTACATAATAATGCTTTGTAAAATGGAGCTTATACAACAATTCTTGTTCCTGACAGTTTATTTTCCACAGGTAATTATGCATCTAGTTTTGCAGTGTCATGACTGTTATTGTGCATTGAAGCCAAATGAACACGTTGTGGTTCCCCGTACGGCTGTTCTCTCTCTTTCTGCTACTCGGTTGTTTCTGGCAGCTTTCCTGGAATGTGCCCGCCTGCTGTTTCACTAAAACACCACCACTCTGAGCTGCTGCTCATTGTTTTTTTCCATAAAAAATAATCTGCTTTATGTCCTTATTACTACCGTTAAAGGACTTCTGTCTTAATATGTCAAACCTTATATATATCTGCATGTGTGTGTGCAACAAAGGCTCCCACTAAGTCTACAGTCATTGTCTGCTTATGTATGTACTGAACTGGCATGTGGGTATACGTGTGGGTCTGCATGTGTGTTTTTCCCAGCCCTCCTTGTGTTAGTGTGGGACATGGGTCATATTTATCTAGGCCAGCAACGTGTTATTGCTCAGGGAGCCAAACGGAGCTTGTTTGGATAAGGAAAGAGATGAGAAGACATGAGATATTATCTTTTTTTTTTGTAGTTGCTGCACAGACTATCTCGGCTTCTGAGTTTAGGCGGGGATAAACAAACCCAATCAGTTTAAAGTGCCACAGCAAAGTCATAGGTTTCAGATAGAGGCAATTACATGATCAAAGCAGAGCTTAGAAGGCTTTAAAGAAAGGATGTGCATCGAGTTGGAAAGATGGTGAGCTGATATGTGACATAATCACACTCAAACGTGATCCTAAAGTAATTATTGCCTCTCTCCAAGTATCCAAAGACGCATGCAGGAGTTTCACACCCGGCTCTGTTATTTTGGATTAACAGGAATATACAAAAATAACCATGTGCTTGTTTGCTGTTGTGAACTCTCCAGTGAAGCCAGATGATG
>JAUZTA010000028.1:3525788-3546919 GCA_034780835.1 Ctenochaetus striatus | reverse complement strand
AAGATGGCAGCAACAACTCAAAGTATCCCCTGAAACTGTCAGTTACTGAAAAAAGTCCAATACATTAAGTTGTCTGATCAAATGGAACAGTGTTTGATGAGCATTCACTGTTTAGGTTTGTGTCTGTCATTTTAAAGGTTCTATAAAATGACCGTAAAAACAATTGTTTCTTTTTTTTTTGTGATTTGAGTAACATGACGGTGCTGTGAAACCAGTGGTGTGATGGTCACTGAAGCAGACTGTATGCTATGAATATTAATGATGAAACAAACTTGACTGAGGTATTTAAGAACAACCTGAGGAATCAGTCTGGCTCAAGTAAACAGCTGTGATTACAGATACAATAGATATGTTTTACTGTAGGTATGTGACAATAATAAATAAGATATATCAACAGAGGATGTAAAAGATAAGTTTTAGGTAGTTAACGATGTAATTTCTGCATCAAATGTGCAACAAAGAGCTCTGACATGTTTCTTTTAAACTGTAAAATGTGGCCCATCAGTAAATTTCCCTGAGTGACATTCATGTAATCACCACATTATATAAAAAAGAAAATGTGTTCTCCCTGATATTTATTATTGACATGACATTTGATTTCTCCAAAAAACTGAAAGAAAACTGTTGTGTTCCTCTAAATATTTATGTCAACAGCAACAGGGAACACAGCAGCTGTGAATATGGTGCCAAAGCTTCGGGTTTGTAATGGAGGTCCTGTGGGCCGTCGCTGCTTCAAATACTGAATTTATATGAAGTTTATTTTAGTCAAGTCTTGATGATTTGCTTGTGACTTTACTGATGTTTTGCTTGATCCTAAACTGCCCTTTCTTCCTCCAACTCTCACAGACTTAAAGCTTTGAAAAGTTAAACATTTTGAAATAAAAGTTTAAACGAGAGTAAACTTTAGGTTTACACATCCAGGCTGCCTGTTTTCTTGTTAGTGTATGTCCAATCGCCTCAGCTGCTCTGTGGGGGGAAAAAACTTTGATAAAAGAGTGAAATGCAGTCAGGTCTGTGTTTAGCTCCCGGCCTACAATACTTTGACGCTCATGTCATAATGAACGCATTAATTCTTAATGTTGTTCTTACAAGAGCCACAACAGCCTGTGGCTCTTGTAAGAACAACAACAGAAAGTAATATAAAGGTAGAAAGCCAAAGAGAGCGAGACAGCTGACTGCAGTGAAAGAAAACAGTGAGGGATTAGTTCTTACACACAAAAACAACAATGTATGTTTCTACAAATACCTTTTTTTCCAGTAACATATAACTCTTAAAATGGATTCAAAATGGGATGTTAAGTGTAATTCATGCCACTGGTGTGGCACAACAGGTCATATGTGGGCTCATGTAGGTACAGCGAGTTATGAACATCTCTAGCCGCTAGCTCCTTTTTGACAAATCGAGAAAACGAATGATAAACTGGATAACGGGGAATGAGTCCGCCTCAGAGATTGTTTCTCCCTCTGTTTGCCTCCCTCTCTCTCTCCTCACTCCTGCTTTTTTTTTTCCCTTTCTCGTTTCCATCTCCCTATCCAGCCTCCCTAAGGAAATAACCTCCCTGACACGCATCTCTTCCTCCTCTGAGCGAGATGCTATAACTTGCCCTTACCTCCACAGTATACTCACAGCTGTTACGTTTAATTTATCTGCTGCTGCTGTATGACAGATGGCACGTAGCCATCTCAGTGTTTGCTAGTCCAGTAAATCTAGCTCTGCGTAGGGGAACATCTGCTATGCAAATTTACCTCGTATTACTGTCACTTTTGTCTGTCAGCAGTGTGATAGAGATTTAGCATTGCCTCATCTCACATATCTTCTTCCTTAACTCTCTGCTCTCTGCTGTTAGAGCTGTGCAGCAAATTCATGGCAGTCAGTGAGGAGATGCTTCACTGTAAGACTGTTTTTTAAATGATCACTTTAGTAGAAAACATGAGAAACTGACTCCTGTGAATTGTATCTCCTTCATATTGGTCAGTTTTGTGTTAAAGGAGAGAAAATGTTACTCTTCACAATCGCCGCTACACGTTTTTGCTTGCATCCCACATCATCTGCCGGGAAGCATCACCGCAGCTGCATCATGGGAACGCTCTCTTTATCTTTAAGTCTGTTCCTTTCTACTTGCCAACATTCTACAGATAATATATGGGCTATATGTTGGCAGTCCAGTCAAACACATGTCTCTCAGCTTATTTCAAGGAGCTTCAGATATAACTCATTACAGTTGGGAGTGTTTCAACAATTTCCCCTCACTGTGGGGAACTCATCAATCTCTTAAATCCCAGAGCAGATCTCCAAGACTTTTTTTTTTAATTTGCTGCCAACTTTGACACCTGCTATCCAGCCATTTGAAAATCAATGTGATATTTTTTGATGGGGTAGGACTGACAAAGCTGTAAGTGGCAGCTATAGCACTTCAAAAAGAAACTTTTTAGTTTAGGTATAAATTTTAACTTTTGGCTCCATATTTATGAGGACTGTTTGTTAAGAAAGTTATAAGTAAAAGGGCCAGCTGCACTCTAAAATTGCAAACATTTTTTTATGTGATAGTAAAAAGGTTTTGGACTGTTGATCAACAAAACCATCAATCTGACTGTGTGAACTTGGACTTAGAGAACTTTGGTGGGCATTTTTCAGTGTTTTTCTGATGGACCAAATGGTAAAATAACCTGCAGACTAATCCACAATGAGAACAACTGTAAGTTGCAGTTGTGTTTAGGGCTTTAACACATGTAGAAACTCCACCTGGGACTGCGCTGCTTTCTTTCCATAAGTTCACACACACTTAAGTGATGGGTGAGCTAAACACCTAAAGGAGGCAGCTGTTAAAAAATGCTCATCAGTTTCTTGGCAAGTGCAACGTGTCAGCAGCTTTCAAACAGCCCTCTCTCATGTGCTATCTCTGCTCGCCTCAGACATTACTGGCACTGGAACTAACAACAACTTCAAGTTACTATGTGCAACTTTTCTCCTTGAGGCAGGAAGTGTACTGTCAGGCCTGCCCTCTTCCTCCTCAGCTGGTCAAGTTCTCGCCTCGACTCTTGTTATTCATCCTGCCGAGCTGTCTGACTTGAAACAACATGTAGCCTGAGGTGGAGGGACCCAGAAACTGCAGAGCCTCCACAAGAAGTCCACACTTGTGTTGAGCAAGTCTTCAACTTTCCACCATATATTTAGCTTTGCTTGTATGTTTATTTTTGACACCGTTTATCTCCCTTCTTATTGTTCTGTTCACTTACCTGTTGGCAAAGGTAAACGGGACAAGAGGAATGCTGGCATGAACGCACATTTTGTGGATTATTTATTTGTTGTTATACAAGTGATAATACGAAATAATTGTATTTTGACCGATGAAGTGGGCACTGTGTTTTATTGTGCTTGTACAATCGACACTTCAGCAAAAAAAGAAGCTGAGTTCACGAGTAATTTTTATTTATTTATTTACTTACTTATTTAAATAGTTACCAGGTTTGATTTTAAATAATCAAATCTGCTTTAATCTGCTTTTTTAGATTGAATTCTGTGTTGAACTCAGTCAGGTTGGGTTTCATTCAATAGTAGCAAGTTGAGTCATAGTTTAAATTTAATTTAAAATTATCTTTGTTTGTCTTTGTTGTGGCCTAATTTATGCTCACGTACCATATCTACAACCTGAAATGGAGAGCAACATTTTTCATCTTATTTCTCATACTTGATCCAAAAAACTGAGGTTTCAATTCAGGCATTTTAATAGAAGATTTCAATGCAATCAGCTTGATTGTTTCAGTGAACAATTCGTCGGTGGAAATGAAAATGCTTGGAAAGCTATGACAGAATGATGTTTGTGTTCTGCCTCACAAACGCCGTGTGGCAGATACAGGCTTGGAGAGAGCATATGGACCAAAAAACAGCAATAATTTTGTTTTGCCCTGCAGACAAACTGGAACGGGTTGCAGCTAACATAGAGACCTGTAATATTTGTGAAAACAACTGATTAAAAAACCAGAATGTGTTTTACATTTGTTTTCACCAGTAACTGGTAATGGAGCACATAGCAGATGTTGTATTCTGATGGTTAGTTTTTCAGCAGTCTGTTGAGCAGAACTATGTTTGAAATGCACTGCCAAACAATGTGAACAGACGTCCACTCAGCTGTTACAAGTTTTCTCCGTAGCTTTAGTTTGATACATTGAAAAGGAAAGCCACCTTTAAATAAAGCACAAAGCAAATTATCACCTTAGAAAGCTGTTTTGATTAACATTTTAGTCAAAAATGTCTTATTTTCATGTTTGGCAGAGTAAAATTAGCATTAGTGTAGCATTATATTCTTGGCCACTCAGTGGATTTAAGTCCAGTATTCACTCTCATTTTAGCTCTAATTAGGGCCCTCCTGACCTAAATATCTTGGTCTCTAGCAGCTTTAATCACTATCTTGTGCCCGACTCTGTCTGTCTGTTGTTTGGTACTGGGCAGGTATTGTTTGGTTAATGTTTGGTTAGAGTTATTAGTTGACTGCGTGTAGTTGCTGTTAGATTGATGAGAGAGGTGACAGATAATAACAATTATGAAGTTTCGCTGAAAGACTCTGAAAGGCTTGGTAGAGCTCAGGGGAACTGATGACTCTCTCTGGGTTTGTCATTGGGACTGACACCTTTCACATTAAATGCTGTCATTTCATCCATTGTTATATAGATATCCACTGTATATACTATACTATATATATCCACTGGTTTCTGCAATTTTAAGAACTAATGCTTTTTTCTTTTAGTGCTGAACAACCACCTTCCAAATGCAAAGAGGCAGCACTTCTTCAAAGTAAACACATATTTGATTTCACCCACAGACATTTTCACATTTTCAAAAGAAAACAACTCACAAACACGCACAAACACACAGATCTTTGAAATGATCTTCCACCCTGAGGTTTGACAGCCTCTGCAGATGAAAACAGTTGACATTGGAAAGTTTTGTTTATGTCTAGAGACTATAGGGTAGAAACAAATTGATTACATCTCTGTTTCATGGGAAAACTGACAAATCTTCTCAGATTGCTGGAATAATGGTTAGGTATCCGCGCGGTTTCCCTCCTTTCTCCATCTTCAAAGCATCAACCAAAACCTAAAGAGGAATTTTAACAGAAAGATTGTTAGTTCTCTTTTCTCTTTTTCGATTTTATTATCTTTTGTAAGCATGACATGCCTTTATATGCAGCCCCTCAGGATGCAACAGCATGTTTATGGACATGTGAAGCTGTGTGTGTGATGTGGAGAGATAGTGTGTTTGTGTTTCTCCTCCCCGAGGTCACAGGGTCCTTCTGCTGGTTCTGATGAGTTCAGTTCAAATCTGTTTAATCTCTAAAAACTGCAGAAAGTCTCTCTGTGTCTGAAAAGCTCCACCCTCAGCTAAAAGAGACAGAGAGAGACAGAGAGGGAAAAGTGAGTGTGTGTGAGTGAAAAAGAGGCTGAGTTGATCATTTCTCATCTCCTTATCAAGTTTATACTTACATTTTTCCCTTCGCTCTGCAACTGCCCTCCAGCCGTCTGTTCATCACATTTTCACCTCACATCGACCTTGTGCTTCGTCTTCCCATCAGTATTCTGCTGCCGTTACTGGGGGGCCTCCAGGACGAGGAAGAGGCCACCTGCTTGCTCAGTGACAACACAAGTCTAAAAGTGACAGATCTAAACTTCTCTGTGCCGACAATTTCTCAGACAGAGACAAGCGTTTTGTATTGATCACAGGACTAGATTACTTCAAGTAGCTGTCAGAAACTGCTGTTGCCTGGATATTTGCTGTAATTTTTGTCAACTTTAAAATCCCATGAAAGATTCGTACAGAAATGGAAGACAGCTATGATCTGAATCTTTCTTTATTGGTTCTTGTTCTTGCCAACCTGTTCAAAGAGACTTGAGGCTTTTGATGTGATTCTTGTCATAGATTGTTACCTTTCATAATTATCTTGATGAAAATATCTTTCAACCCCTTGTTTCCTGCAGCATCAGATACTGTTTGTCTCAAGTTTTTCCAGAGGTCTAGTCATCTAGTCATTTCACTTAAGTCATATAATTGTGCTACAAACAAGTTAGCATCATTGTCCCAACATTATTTGGTTAAGGTTACTATTGTTAGCCTCCAGGATTTTTAGCTTGTGAAAATCACTACCATTAACACTGTGTTCAAACGTCTACACACACACACAGCCGAGCCCTAGCACTCCGGAGCTGACATGGTAACAGATCCAAATTTAAAAAAAGGTCAGTTTAATCTGGTTCGGGTCAGGTTCTTTGACCAAGGGTCTGGATCTGTTTGACATTTGAACTGTGTGTAGTAACACAGTGATTCTGAAAAAGACCTTGTCATAGTAGCTCTGATCATAATGAAGGTGCCGTGTGTGTTCGTGTGTGTGTGCGTGTACGTCCTAACTTACACAATGTAGTGCATCTGTGGCCTCAAGGTGTCACCAATTGTCCTGTGTGAGCCCCAGCTCAGAGGGTTAGCAGTCAGAGAGCAGATGATTCTTATAGTTGAGAAGAGTAAACAGTTAAAGTTACGTTTATTATACTTAATCCACAAACCCTGTTGCATGGTGACCACATGCCCCAGGCCAAAAATGACCAAGGTTTGGCACCAATAACAAAAAAAAACAGAATAAAAAGACATTGAGGGCATTTCTGTGTGTTTACATATAAATAATTATTATATTATATAAATTGTATGCAGGATAAATTTTTCTCCCATCATTTTTAAGACTGTGTTTGTAAAAGCCAGATGTGTGTATTCATACAGTCTTTGGTCACACAAGGAAGAAGTTTGACTCCAGGTGATGTTGTACAAATAGCAACAAAGTCGTCCTAAATCAAATGTAGTCACTGAGTGGGTGCAGCACAGGAGTCTCCCTTAGGTGACAGATGTGTCATTCCCATGTCAGGCATCTTTGACTTGGTAATTTTGAAGTTAAAGAGCTCTAGTTTAGACTGAATGTTAAGCAAGTTTTTGCCCCATGGTACTTTAATCTAAAATGCAGAGTTTGCAGACACTTGTGTACATTTATTCAGAAAAGCAAATGTACCAACTGTAAAGAAGTGAGCGAAGGTAGCTGTTTTCCTTTCTGTCCCTGCACATTCATGAAATGGAGTCAAAGCACCAGAGGAGAAGTGCGTCCTCACTGCAGTTTGCTCCATCCAGACACATTCACTCAACAATTTCGTTAATGCAGTTTAGCCACCTATAACATTTGCTCTGGGCTCAATCAGAGCAATTATATACGTGAGATGTGTTTAAGAGCTTTTACTGACAATCATGATCACATCGTAGTCTAAGGAGAGTTAAATGAGTTCACAGTGAAACAGGGGGGAACCATATTGAAATATTACCTAAAATTTAATGACTTTGGCTTTAGTTTGTGTAAAACATCAACTGTAATTCATCATCATTTCACTGGTTCAACCTGACCTTTATGCATCACATCCCCAAGGAAATGTTTTTTAAAAATAAATCTGTACAGACAAATCTGAATGAGTTTTCTTTAAACTGTTGTATTTATTTTTATACCACAGACCTTTGTGGACAGTCTGGCCAAATTTTCATTTAAATGTGCTTTAAAAAAATGCACCCTCCATTTCTGTTTAGGAATCTAATTTTGTTCAATCTTCATTTTGTCAATCTTCTCCTCCAGCTATTTGTTTCTTATGTGTGCAAACATACTAAATAATATTAAACTGGTTTATTACATTTTTTTTTTTCAGTAACTGTCTGTGATAATTGTCTTCTGTGATAATAATTGGTGCAGTCAGGATGCTTGTCATGGAAAAAAATAGTCTCTGAACAGTAACATAGATGCATGTGTTGGAGCAGCTCTCAACAGAGAGAGCTCCCCACATAATTTCCAGAGAGCATGTTTAAGATTTAGTGGGGAATGTCGTCCAAGCCTCAAGGGTACACAGAAGAGAAGTAAGCAGACATGTCACTGAAATGTGGAATATATATATATGTGTGTTTGTGTGTGTGTGTGTGTGTGTGTGTGTGTGTGTGTATAATGCATGAGGCATGACATGCCAGTGGAAGTATGACGAATAGGATGGTGGAATTAAGGGAGGCAGGGAGGTTGAAGAAAAATGTATGAACAGCAGTATATCGCAGGTTGTAAACAGATGAGAAAAAGATTTGGAAGCATTCATTCTATTTGTTTTAAGTCTTGTGAGCCATAAGGACATTTGTCTTTTTGTTGTTGACTTTGTTGTTTAGTTGTTCGATGATTTAAAGATGGTTTAAAGCACCATTACATTTCACTACCAGGCATTTACAGTATATCAGGAAGTGGCATGTAGCTGCAGCAGCTCATCTGGGATGGAGGATGTCTGCAGAGAGGAGCCACACTGCATGTGCTACCCACTGAAAGTGTCTAGATGCTGCTGAGTCAAACACTCAGAGCTGTGATCGGATCTCACTGTTGCAGAGATGCTTTTCTCAGTGATAGAGAATTTGGTTAAGCTCTGTCTTTTCTGTCACTGTGCTGAAATGCACCACTGAACTTATACAGTTTAACACAGCAGGCTCTTATTGTCAAATGGATGAGACAAGTAAGGGACACAATTAGTGACACACATTTAGCCTCTTTAGGAAGAAACTGCCTCTCCGGTTGGGTTGGTGGTTCAGTCTCCATGTCACTGTGCTGATGAAGTGTCCTTGAGCAAAACAAGAGTGTTTATGGGTGAGTGTCAGGCTGGTTTACATTTGTAGGATATAAGTACCATATAAATACAATGCACGTCACATTTACTTTAAAGCTGCAAGAATAATAATTTATTTGAACAAGTGAAATGTGAAAGGGGTCAGTCACTGTAACAAACCCACAGAGAATTATTATCCAAGTCTGCACTTCCCCTCGGCTCCACAGAGAGTTTTATTGTCTTTCAGCAGTTTGGGTTTTACACCTACAAGCTTACTGTTTTGGTTTCGTCTCACTGCTTGCATCAACCCTATTTCAAGCAGCAGCAGGCACGTTTATAAAGACAAAATCTTATAAAACCACTAAGCGCTACCTGCCCGACACAAACTGCAGGAAGAACACATTAGCAACAACCTGGTGACCATATTTGAGCATTTATGTAGCTGCTAAAGTGATAGAAGCTTTTTTTAGGTGATGGTAGAGACAAAAAATGACCGAAAAAGGTGAATGATGAATGTACAATAACCCTGTCGCCAGTAACACAACTTATAAAAGGTAGTCTTTCTGTCTGTCTGTCTCTCTGTCTGTGAACAAGCAAATTTTTTGTTTTGTTTTGTTTCGTTTTGTTTTTTTTTAGCATATTTGGAATAAAAATGTGATAAGACATCAATGTTGGGCAAGGCTGCCACATACTTATCCATCCGACACATCACAACATCAAGACTAGACGTATAAATATTTACCAGTTTCTGAATGATGATTGTGCATGATGAAAAGTGATTAGATGAAGTGCAGGTAATGACTACTGAGGTCAAGTAAGACACTTTGGGACAGGTTCAGACATGTGAAGAGGTCATGGTTTTGGTTCTTCTAAGTAAAAATAATAATGTCATAAAGTACAGCACTAGAGATTTAGTGAGTGAGGAACTTTATTGAACTTCAGTGTCCCTATTTTAACATTTTAAGCTACATGGCTGTACTCTCCTCTTGTAAAATTACTGGAAAAGATACAGACCATTAAGTCGTCTGTGACCTCTTAAGGACCAGAGGAAAATGCAGTTTCCTCCTTTTGCATTTCTATTACTGTCTGCCTTCTCTGAGGTGCAGACGCCGATAGTGACTCATTTTTTAAAAATATAGACAATAAAAACTGAAGCTATTGCACAGTTCAAGTTCAAGATGTGTAACTGTTGTGATAAAACAAATATTACCCAAAACAAATGGTGAAAAATGTGAAATCTACTTTCCAATTGACCAGGTTTACTGTTGCATTTAACTTCGACTTAATATGTTAAATAAACCAATAACTATTAGCCTCCTTGAAACTATTAAGGAATTTACCTAAAACTATCAAGGACAGCTCAAAGATAGTCTGTATACTTCACTTTTGTTTTTCAATTTCATGGCCAAGCAGTCAACCCATGTTGCAGGGTGTATTGCACCATTCAGTCTGTGTGAGATTTATAGGAGCAATATAACCAATAACTCGTACTTAATGTTGCCAGGCCTCCTCTGCCTCCACCTTCAGCGTTGTTCAGCACACTGTCACATCCCACTTTTGTGTCTGTATGAGCTGGAGACACTCAGACGACTTTGCTGCTGTGACGCAGAGAATACTTTAGGAAAAAGCTATTCTAGTGTTATGTGTTTTATTTTATATGATTCACTTATTTTTACAGTATAATGCAGATTTTTGTGGTATATTCTAATGAAAAAAAGAAATTGAATGCTTGATTATTGTATAAACAATAAACAGGGCTTTGCTTCATTTCCCCAATGTTCACAAACTTTACTTTCACTGAAGATAACAATTCAAAATACAGTTTGGGCAGAGGCATTAAATGGCTTCGAAAATGATGCATAAAATTATTGAATCAAAACTAAGACTTTCTGAAACTACTGTTATAAAAAATGGCCACATTGATTTTAGCACTGATTCCGCTTTAAGTTTTACCAAAATTCTGCAGTTCAAAGGCATCATCATGTTTTCATTATATAATTTTATGTCTGTTCTTTACTTTTAGAGTTTGCTCTTCTGTCAAAGTGTTTTTTTCAAAAAGGGGGGGATCACAGAACCTCTGAGACTCTGATGGCTCTCATTCACACCTGCAACAATTTGTTACCAGGACATTTTTATATCTATTTTGTTTGTCAGTGTGCCAAGAGTGTGAGTATGGTCTGAATGGTCTGAATGAAGTTTAAGAGAGCCAAACTTTTTATTTGTTTTGGCATCAGCCCCAAAGATCAGGACAATCAGGTGGGTTCAAGTGAAATGATCCCAGAGCATTTCCTACAAGCTTTGAGTACAATATAATGGTATGACACCTGCAAATGAAGCTCCCAAGTTACAAGAGAAAGATGCAAGTCAAGACAGCAGAGAAGTGAGTCAGATGCTGTTTTCCCCAATAAATTGTTGGGGTTTTTTATTTTGCAGTTGGTTTGTAAGCAAACTTAGCTCAACAATATAAAATAATATAATATATAAATAATATTTGTGACGTATGATTTGATTTGTTGTAGTTCTTAAAATGGGAGTATTTTAAAAGCAATTTAGAAATCGAGCATTCATGAGTTTTGGTCCCTGGGGTCACAGTCATTTTCAATTTTGAGTTCAAAATAAAAATGAAAAAAATAAGAGAAGTTGGTGTAGAAATTAAACATCAGCCAAATATCTTTCAGAAAAAACTATGATGAATTGCTCAATCTCTATATTTTTGGTATGTTGACAAGTCATATCAGGGACGGTGCCAACAACCACATCTTTCTCCAGTTCATCCAACAGTTTATGACAGCACAGTCAAAAAATTGTAGGTGCAGACTTGGAGAACTATTCAAAGGGAATGAGAAAGTACTGGGAGTGTATGCAGCTCCATCGAGATGGAATGTAAAAACTATTGCAAAGTCATTGTTAAAGTGTTGCAAGGCCACAGACCTTGTTCACCTTACTTTTTTTTTTTTTACCTTTTTGTTACCACAGAATTTCCATAAAGAGTGGCATCACACAGAGTTATGCAGCTCTATGTGTGCAATATGAGAAATGCATTTCATTTTCACTGAAGAGGAATGTAAAAGGTATTGGTAAGACAGCCTATTGTCATTGGGACTGTTTCGTTTTCAGCCTGTATAATCTCATAAATTACAATCTGTCTCTGTGTGCAGCCTGTGTAAAGATCTATATTCCTGCTCCCGGCTATTAATCTTATCTCTCTCTTCATGTCTGTGGGCACAATGACTCTGTTTCATTTTATAGCAGTGTGAATTTGTCATAAGGTCCGAAAATACAGCCCTGTTTCTGGGAAAGGTGTGTACTCTGTGTCCAGTATGAAAACTCGCCAAAGATTATATCAGTATTATCCATCAAATGCCCTTTGTCCACCCCTCGTGCTGTCCAACTTTGTTTCTCTCTTTTATCTCCAATAATTTCTTTTCTTCCTCTCCCTTTCTCACTGCCCCCTCTCTCTCTCTCTTCCTCTTTGTCTCTCCAGGGCCAGTATTGTCCAGAAGAGAATCATTTATTTCCAGGATGAAGGCTCTCTCACCATTCGCCTGTGTGAGAAAGGTAATGACAGCTGCCCATCATCTCCTCCTCCTCCTCCTCCTCCACCTCGTTGGCTGCTCATCTTTCATCCTTTAACACTCAATATGGTGCCATTATCCCTTGTTCCATCTCCTGTCATTTTTTTTCCCCCTTTGAAGCAGAACAGCTCTCAGTTTATCACACAATGGTTAAAAAGAACATGAGGCCAGTGTGGACAATGAACCAAGGATCTCGTTTAAATGTTGGATTTAAGTACAACTTTTTAAATTTGCCAACAGAGCAGGGTTACGGCTTTTATGTTACCTGTTAATCAGGGAGAAATATAACCCTACATTTAAAAAAATCCCCAAATTTACACTAAACTCTTGTGAAGCAGTGGGTAAAGTGTCTCAGCTCTGATACATATGTTTGTTGTGAAAAAGAGCCGTGACAAATAGTTTCTAAAATTTAATCTCAAGGGAGTTTTACAGAGATGAAATCTTCCTCACATCACCAAAATCAAATTTTCCAAGGTGTTTTGCAACCAGTCAAGTCACCCTCTTTACAATATGCTTACTCATCGTGCCATAACTTAGATGTCAAGTGAGGATTTCTTCAGAATAATTTGGTGACTCATAAATATTCAAGTACTCTCCTTGACCTATCTTTGCAAAACACTGGTCAAGGCCAGTTTTTCAATATTTATAAGCCTGCGTCAAGGCTAATGTGTTATTTAAATGCTGTGTTTTTTTGCAGCTATGTATCTTTCTTACCGCTTTTAAAGTGTAGTCATTTAACTGGTAAATTGTTCAGTGTGCATTAGTGTCAAACTCAAACACCATCTTATCTCTGTTCGTCTCTTTGCTCCTTAACTGTGTCTCTTATATTGGGCTTGTGAATCTTGCTCACCCTGAAATCTTTACATAAGAGTTGTTTTGTGTGTGTTGTGATGTTCCCTGCAGAGCGTGTGTTCGGTGAGGCCACAGAAACTCCTGCCATGGAGTGCTGCGCATGTGGAACAGCCAAATACAGACTCACCTTCTATGGAAACTGGTCAGAGAAAGTGCATCCCAAAGACTACCCGAGTGAGTTAAAGTCATGAGCATGAGCTGTTGCATCAGTTACACTGTGTGTAAGCAGAGAATGCACTGTCTATCTGCACTGGTATTTGTAGTTCACTAATAAACCCTTTGACCCCGCTTTCTTTAATCTGCACAAAAACTGAAGTATGAAAACAACATGTGGTTATGTGTGGGCCAATTTTTTTGGCCAGATGCAGTGATCTTCTCTTGTCTCCACTGTTTGACTGCCACGCTCACAGAGATGACAAGACTTTACTAAAGAAACGGTCCTGCACACAAATCCCTGTGAAACCACCACTCAACTGCTCCTAGCAACTGCTGCTGCCTCCTCTGTGTTAGTATGATGCCAGAGAGATGGATACATTACTCATAGCTAATCAATAGTAGCAGCTAAAAGGGCTAACACAACATTATATATGGCTGAATGAATAGAAACAGACGGGAATGCCTCATTATCAGGCTAATGTAATCATTGTTGATCTTTATGGTATCACTTATTCCACACCAGTGTGTAATTTGTTACAGAGCTAGACAAATTATACAAAAGTTATGACTGCCAAAAAAAAATGTAAAAAAAGCTACCTGACCAACTGAAGAATGCAGTTTATCATCTTCATCTGAAAGCACTGAAAAATGACTTCAGGCAGCTGGATAACTGCACATTCAGACAGCTAGTTTTCATTTTCTTCTTGGCTTTATTATTGACTTGAATTTCTTTGTCTTCTCCTTCTCCTGTCCTCCAGGACGAGCCAACCACTGGTCGGCTCTGATTGGTGCCTCTCACTCCAGAGGCTACGTGTTGTGGGAGTATGGGGGCTACGCCAGTGAGGGTGTGCGCCAGGTCGCCGAGTTCGGCTCCCCCATCAAGATGGAGGAGGAGATTAGACAAAAGGTAGGCTCAACATCAGATAGCGCTGCTGAAAGATCTCTGATTCTCAATTTTTGATTTACAAGGAATGTCTTCATGCCCTTTTTTATACAAGGGTCGATGGCAAAAATGGGATGTGTTAAAAAAAAATAAATTGGAAAAAAATAAAGCTAAAAACTAACCCAAGAACTCCCAATATGACTGCAGCCTTCATCAGCACACAGAGAGTCTAGATACTGTATCATCATTATATGTTCTCATACCCTCCTGCAATTTGTAAGGGGCCATTACAACATACTGAGAGGTTAATGGCAGGCTGAGGCAATAACAATCCCAAATGAAGCACATACACACACAAACACATTAATTTTGCTCTGTCAAAATGGCAGCTGATGAACGTGCAATATAGTGAAATTCTCATTTCTACATTGGGCAAAGTGTTTATATAATGACACAGGGCGTCTTCATACTCTCACCCTCTCATTATCCTTCTCATTAAACCTGATGCATATTGACAGTGCATGATGCTGCACTCGGCTGGAAATCAGGCTCCTTTGGAAAACATAACCAGACTTCTTTAAAGTGAACTCTGCCTTTGTGGGATCAGATATTTTTGGAAGGCATCCAGGGAGGATCGCACCCTGAGAGGACAGGCTGTTGTCTCAGCTCTTCAAGAGTGTGTGAATCATGTGTGCGTGTGTGTGTGTGAGTGTGTGTGGAGAAACTGAAATTGAAATGTAGCACAGACAAGGACGAGTGCATGACAGGACAAAGCTGAGAGATGCTTGAGCATACTGTGTGTGTGTGTGTGTGTGTGTGTTGGTGAGTCAAATGCTTGCATGTTAACTCGAATCCATATAAGATTTGATAAGAGTCTCATAAGATGACAAAACTAGCTTACCATCAGATTTACTGCCACAGCACTTATAGTATTAAATGTAGCTTCTCATTTTAAAAGAGACCCTACAGACCTCTGACAGCTTTTATTGAACTAAAACTTAGATGACATTTGTTTGAATTAATTTGAAAACAATGAAGCTTAAAATACTGCAAATCAAAGGTTGTGCAGTTTGCTGGCTTTGCCTCACTCGAGTGACAAAGCTGTCATCACTTTGAAGCTAATGCAAAAACATCACTACAACAGCATCAAACAGCCTTACCTTTAGCCATGATTATTTTATATTGTTTTGAATCCAACATGCTTTATCTTGTTTTTCGTCTGGTTTGGTGTCACGACTATCTGATCAACAGAAGTTGTTAATCATTTTCCTTTGCATTAGTGAAGGGGACCACAGGATGCTGTGTCGTTCCTCCGTTCTTCTGTCTCAACCACCACCAGATGCATTTCAACATTGTGTTTCAATTGTTAATACAGTTGTAACAGCTGCAGAAAGACTCATATTTCTTCACATAATTGCACCGCAGTGACTGTCAGCCACACATTTATCTCCTCTTGGTTGACGGGAGGATCTGAGGATAGAAACACTAATTCTGTGATCAATGAATAATCTGTTCCACCTACGTAACTATAGCTGTAGACCAACATATGAATTACTAATTTAAAATAAAGTCTAATTAGTGTTACCCAGTAAAATCTATTATATTGTGTGTATGCTTGTAATGTGTTTACATGAGTGATCACCAGTGCTTAATTTGTCAGGTATTTAATTTGGCCGCACATATTAGCGCCTGACTATTTTGTCTTAACATTTTCCATAAATTGAAACATTGTGTTATATTGACAGACAGTGTATCAGTTAAGATTATGTTAACCATGCTACAACATTTTTCCCATGTGGGCATAATCAACCCATCTGCTACCTGTGTGTCCTGTGTGCTGGTTTGACTGAGGCCAGCAGCATATGGCTGTCTCTCTGCATACTTTTCCTGCCTTACTCTCTCGTTTTTTCTGCGGACTCTGAAAGGTGTGTCCTGGCCATTTGCGAGGGGAACAATGGCGTGTTGTTAGTGGGCTGTCAGTGTGGTGTGTGCCTGTCAGTTTAGGTTTGGGTTGTTGTGTGGAGACATTAGAGGCTGACGGACAGCCCTAACTCCTCTCTTGGCTGGCTCTGTCTGTCTCTGAGGCTAATAACTACCCTGACACAATGGGAACTTCAGCCCATTTCACAGCAGAATGAGATGGCTTGATTGTGTACTGTAGACTGGAATGTTCACAGTTGAGCCGTAGAGTGAAACAGCTTGATTGTACACTGGAATGTCAGCTCTCGCACTTTGTAACAGAGAGACTTGAACGGTTTTGAACCGGTGAATCAGTCGGGATACGTCTCCTGTGCTGCCACCCATTCACAAGGCAAAATACAGTGCACAGCCTTAATGTGTTCAGTGTGTCTTCCGTTAAGAGCAGAGTGTGCAAGTTGTAGTTTGTGAGACTGGATGAGTGAGAAAGTTATTTAATTACCAGATGTGTTTTAAACTACAAGGTTTATGGATTATTCCAAGTTTTATAAATTATAACATCACTATGTTTATACATTTTAAAATGTAAACAGAACTTTATCAGCTGTTCAAACTTAATACGGCAAATTGTCAGTAACAAAAAACTTAGAAACTTTTCTGTTTTTTATTAAGTGTAAATTAAAACCCATAATATCTGATTCCTGTCACCGGAGGTCTCCCATTTAAGGAAAAAAAATAGAGTAATACTGTCATGAAGTAACTTTGGATCATGGGATTTATTAGTTTTATCATATGGGGGTGTGTACTGGTCTTGACTGTCATATTTTAAATAGAAATATCGAATACAGATATGATAATATTCTGTAAATTATACAGTGCTTCTTACTTTCTTTTGTCAAAGTAGTTGGTGTTGACGAGCCTCAGCTGTTACCACAGAGCAGAAAAAATCATTGTGTAATTTGTCACTTGTACATTTTTGTACAGAGTTCATCTCAGCTCCCTGTTCATCTCCCTACACTTGTGTTTTTCTTTTGCAAGAGATACTGTAATTATTGTTAATTCTGGTCATGTTTATGAAGAATCTGACATTGTTACAATCCTATTGTATTGTTAAACTGCCACCGTTGCCTATGAAAATCTGACCCAGGCAGAAATGTTTACGGATGAGGTAATGTATTCAGGTTTTATTCATGGTATGTTTCGTCACTGCTATATTTCAGCTAATTCGTTGCTCTGAAAAGACTCTGCTAGACCTTTCTCACCATCATGAAACCCATCAGGGTTAGGCTTATTGCACCTGATGTTGAACTACTTGGAGCATTTTGACCAAAGAAAAACTGGTACAAAAATTGTTTCTCAACTTGAACCAAGATATTGCAGATTTTCTTTGGAGACCAGGTGGGTACATCAGCTCTACAGGCTGTTGTGCACTGAGCAACACCTTTTGTTAATGACATAAATACAGTGGTTCAGGTTAAAACTGGTGGAGTGCAAACTGGTTTGTTAGACAGAAACAAGGCTCCAAGAATCCGGTGTATCATTTCAAGCACGAGAGATCTTTTTTTGGGGAAAACACCCTGTCAGTCAACTCCATCCTTGTCAGGGGTCTGGATGCCGATGTGTTTCCCTCGTCCTCCCCTCTGTCATGTTGCAGCTCTGACTTCTCTTTTTCCTCATATTTTGTTGTGAGTTTAAACAAATTTGTAGTGTTGTCACAGTAGTGAACAGCCTTCCTACACACCTCAAAGTCACATGGTTGTCATCTGATGCTGTGATATAGTTTGTCAGATTAAACATGTCAGGGTGTGTGGCTCTGTGTGTGTGCGACAGGTTCAAGTGACGAGTGCACACAGCGCACAGTGCAACAGCAGTGCAGACGTAAAGAGTGCATGCACTGATGTTTTGACTCCAAGAGAATGTTGCACATTTTTATCCTTTCATGAAAAAAAATGCAAGTCTATACAAAAACGAAAGTATAAAAATAACAACGTTTTTTTTTAATATTTATGTGTGTATATGTGTCAGTAATAAGCTGAAGAAGTGTAAGTACGTCTTAAAATATCCTTTAAAGTAAATCACAGGGAAGCAAAGTTCTCATTGTTAAATACTATGAGATTATTAACTGTGTAAAATACTGCAGCTTAGATATAATTGTGTGGAAAATGACCACTGAAAAGATCAGACCATCTGCAGCCTGATTCTAATGTGATTATAAAAAACTTTCTGTCCCATAAATGAAAACAAAATGCATCAAATTGTTTGTTCATCAGCATGATGAAGGCACAGCAATAATATTGTTTTTGTCATTGTTAACAATAAATTAAATTTTTTTATCTACAAATTCTTATTGAAGTCATCATTGCGAGGTTTAAGACACCAGCAGCCTTAAGTTCACACTCACTCACTCACATCTTTTCAATTCTCCGGGGCGTCTAAGTTCAGTCTGGGAGAACGTTGAAGTGGCTGCTGTAAAGGTGGGAAGCCGACATGGGTCAGTAATCCCTGTCTTAGCTGAGAATCCCAACCATCCAGAGGAGCAATCAGCTGTGGTGATGTGTGGACAAAGCCTTAAGGCCAACCTCTGCAGCTCAGTGCCGACCTGCACTCTCCTAACTAACACAGGACTAAGCCCGACACAAGACAGGCAGACTGGCAGGCAGACAGACAGGCAGCCAACACAGAGCTGAGGGCTCTCACCGTGATGATGTGAGTACAAAGCAGAACATCTCTGTCAGAGCTGCAGCAAACTGCCAGAGGACATCATATTGTTCAGAAAGTTTTAAGGCAATTAATAACAAACCAGAAATTACACACAGAGGTTTTTTTCTCTACCTGAAACAACAGCCCGCAGCCTGGTCGAACTTGGCCACAGTGCCGACCATCAAAATCTCTCTGGAAAGCGTGTGAGCACAAAGTCCCACTGGAGGGCCCGACATGCATGAGCCTGTGGAAAATATGTGTGATAAAGCTCATTTCGAAAGGCTGCAGGCAAATATCAGCTCATGCTGCAGCACACACAGCACATCATTACACACCGGGTGAGAGTCACAGCTAGAAGTCACAGCTCTCTGTAAAGGGATCTCTGAAAATACTGCCACACTGACTTTCAGCATTCAGCAACAGGTTAAAGCTATTTCACTCTGCCCCTCCCCAAAAACAGGTGACATACCCAAAAATAAAAATGGTTATAGCTTCTTAACCCCTCTGACTTTATGCATAAATGAAGTAATACCTGGAAAAAACACTCACTCCCAAGTTTCTTTTGAACACATCAGAAACAAAACACATCTATGGGTCTTTGAAGTCACTAAAAATGAAGAAATCTGTTCTGTTAAAACAAATTAAATAACTTTCTGTCACAATAATAGTAATCTGCGGTTTAATGTCCAGGTAAAGGTCAGTATGTGGCTGTCAGCACAATATCAGAGAAGTATGATAAACATTGTTTCACACACAAAAGCATTTGATGTCCCCTGAAACAGAGCTTTTGGAAAACATCTGCCAGGGTAAAGATATGTAGAAACTCTGTTTGCAGTGATGTCAAGTGGCTGTTGCTCCTTTTTGTTATCATGCACAATATTTGCAGAGGTGGATGGCTCTAAAGTAGTGCTGATTTAACCTTGCTGACAGGATTTTTGACATGTTTACACAGAAATGGACCATTACTCTTCCACTTTTCCCACATTTCTGTTGGCCTACCAGGACTGGTAGCATTCTAGCTTTTCAGGCTTCTGATTGGTCACTGTGGCTTTGAGGTTAAGGGTCATATTGGCCCCTTTTGGTTCTGGATGTTCTTAACAATGCTTAATAGCATGTTTTTGTGTTGTTATATGGACAGAGATTCATTTTAAAATGCGTGTTGTTTGTGTGGAGCAGGCCTCAGTCTAAGTGTTTCGGCTCAGTGGTCCTGCGTCTGCTTCCTCAGGCTCCTTGTAATGTTACCCTGCTTTGTTGATTGGTTCGGTTGTGTAATTTCCTATTTTTATTTCCCTGAGTTGTTTCTGTCGGTTTTTTTTTAATCTTACCAACTTTTTTTAAAACTTGCTCTTTTTCTTTATTTGCTTTGCATCTTTGCATTTAGCATAGGGTCTTTTTTTTTTATCCTGACAGTTTTGAGACACAACTTAATCTAGTTTGATAGTAAAATGCTCACCTGTCTCAGTTTGTGCTACTTCCTGGCTATGATCCCAAAGTAAACTTCAGCAGTCAGTCATTGCTGCTCGCTCTCAACATTTATGGAAGTGGTACAACACCTGGTTCTCAGTGGTCAAAGCAATTTTTGACATGTTCATGCATCTCTGGAGCAAACTGTTTCCATTGAAATGGATGCTTTATTTGTACACAAGAGGTCTTCCAAACGTCCATGTTTGTTGAAGGGATTCGATGCAGCGAGACAAGACATGAGAGAGGGCCAACTAGCACACGCCCACATCCTGTGGAGTTAAAAAAAAAGGTTTTAATTGTGCCAAGATCTTTCAAGTGTTTTCTGTCAGTTTGCTGAAGCTGTCAGATCACATCCTTTAAAAGAGGGTGATGACTGTACTTAAAGACCATCTCAGAGACAAGTGAATTAGGTAAATAGTTTTTGTTTATTATGACAGTTATGACAGCATGACTGAGAGAAGTGAATGAAGATAAAGAAATAACTAGGAGTCTAACTTGCTATACAGAACTTTTTGCTTTATCTTCATATAACTCACTAGTGCTTCACTCAGTTGTTGAAAATCATACAAGTTCAGTGTCCAGTGCATAATGAAAACATTGTCAAGAATATTATAATTTATTTTTGCCAAAGACTCTTCATACTGGACCGTGAACAAAAATAATGGAAAATGTATTGGTATCATGGAGAACACAAAGTTTTCTGTAAAAGTTATGGGAATGCAGTTAAGAGGTAAGATATTGTAATCACAGCGTGAAATCCCTAAAAAACACATTTATTTCTACAACTTTCGCGTATGTGTCACGTGAACAAACAAGATACACCACGTTAATACTGAGTTAGAGGTGATACACTTGAGTCAGGTTATCAGATTTCACATGCAAAAGGCTCCTCACCTTTTTTTTTCACATATGCAGTTGTGCTCTTAAGAATCTACAAA
>JAUZTA010000028.1:3408455-3421506 GCA_034780835.1 Ctenochaetus striatus | reverse complement strand
TGTTAGATTTAAAGACTGAAATGAAACAAGAGATGTGGAGTGGTTAGGAAGTTATTACAGTAAATTGTTACATTGTGACAAGTATTTTGAGATGATAATTCATTCTTATTGTGTTATGACAGACAGCAGTGATGATGAGTGTGCAATTTGTCATCAGTGATAGCATAAATAGTGGTTAACTGTAAAGTAAGCTGACTAAATTGTGTGTCTCTCTCCTATAGGCTATAACCCTAATCTTCGTGTCATTTGAATTATTAGAATGATGTTGTCATTAATATGACCATGTTGGAATTGTGCACAATCTAATGCAGGCCTGTCTTTTCAGCTTTTATTTGCTAAAAATATCTATAGAGTATCATATCACTCAAAAGGTTTCCTTGAATCTGTAACCTCACTTCAGTTTTGTAGACTAGTGCATTTATATTAGTATGTGTAGTGGCCTGCCTCATGGCTCTCCAGCTGAATGCACTCCTCTTTGTTTGAAACCATACGGTCAGTGTTTGAAACGTGTCTGATTCATCCCGCCCATTTTCAGTTGACGCTGACGTAAGAAAGGGGCGGGTCGAAATGGACCGTTGAGTTTGACAACAACGACTCACCAACAGCCAACCGGTCACTTTTAACAACTGAGATTTTCGAAACCGGCGAAAACTCAAGCGAATGTCATTTTTAACAAGCATGAGGCGAAGAAGCGGCGATAACGTCGGAAGGAGAAGCTCAACGATAAAGAGACGAAGTGATAACTTGCGTTTTGATGAATTCGGCTTTGCTGTCACTAAACAGAAGGACCATAAACTGCATCACCGATGTCATAATTACAGGTGCGGGACAGAGTACTTTAACGTTGTTAGCTAGCTCTTGAAACCTGTTGACTGTGCTAATGTTAGCTGCATGTTAGTTAGGTTAAATGAAACAGGCTTGACTCGAACCACAGTCATTTGGACAGCTTACTTAGAAGTCATTTTAAATTCTTACCCTTAACATTACAGTGCATTAATGTTTTATTTTTTGCTAAATCTAACTCACATTTGGCTGTTAACGTAAATTAATTACAGAAAACTTAGCTTAAAAACAATGGCTTTGGTGGTATGCGAACTTTACAAAACAATAGCCTACGTCTTGTTTTAAGTTTTATTAACCATGAAGTTCGACCGATTGTTGACCTTTCAATAAAAGAGAAATTTAGAAAAAAGATGCTGAATGGTACTTACTTGTCAGTGTGGACAAACCACAGCATTTTAGTTATTTTGGGTGAATAAACAATATCTCCACTAATAAAGTTTTACATATTAAATAATTTAATGTTAGGTGGATAAATGGCACCACCAGCACGTCTAACTGTAAAGTGTGATTTTTGGCCTGAAGCTGTGGAGCAATACTACCCCACACTCGGCAATGATGTCAGCGCTCAATGATTAAAAACCAAAGTGAAATCTTGCTTAGAATAGTTTATATAACCTGTGCTGAATCACACCAGCACAGACTGACACAACAGCTCGGATGTTGATGTGAATGTGTGATAACTGCTGATCCCCCTTTAATTTCGTAGTTGAACAAGAGTTAACTGGTGTTTGCTCCTATAGAAAATGTCATTATCAGCCTGATTTGAAAAACTGATGAATCAGTGTAAACTCACCATGTTGTGCTGTCTCTGTCAGCTACCCCCAGCTGAGCTCAGTGAGGGTGAAAGAGCTGTGTGAGCTGCTCAGCTACTGGAATGGAGCCAGCTTTATTTGCAGGAGCCAGGTCAGACTAGTTTCAACTGCAAAATAAAAACATTGTTTATAATCTTGCCTAATGTTAAAATAATGTGCCCCAAATTAATAGCAAATGGAAAAATAAATTGTTTTGTGTTTTCAGGTTGAGCGATTTATCAGAATGGGTATTCCCCCAAGCCTGCGAGGTAGAGTGTGGAAATGTCTTCTCACCATTGACAGTCTAAGAGAGACTAGTGACTTTGACTACCAGGTAAAGTGCAATAAAATGTGCACTGAAATGAATGGCTTGTGTCATCCTGATATAAGTAAAGTTGAAAACTGTACAACTCAGTTACCAAATTACACTGTGTGGTAGATATGGCTGGATGTTTTTAAGGCATTACAGTATACTTGAATATTGTGAAATCCTAAAGATTTGTTTTAAATTACCAGCAAAATACAAATGCAAATTTTTCTGTTAAGTATTTTCAATAGCCATCAGTGCATTCTTAAAAAAAACAAAACATGTCAGTGTTGAAGAAGTATTGAAAAAATGCTCTACACATCTGGATGTGCAACAGGTGCCTTAGAGGAAAGTGCAACTAGAGAACAGAGAGCGCTTACTGCTGAAATTTCAGCAGTAGGCAAGACAGTGTATGGGTGTTTTTTTTTAAATTTATTTGTTTAAAGCAAATAGCATCGAAAAATATTTTATAATATCAGCTTCTTGGATGTGAAATTTTTCTTTTGTTTGCTATATTTTTGTAAATAAGATATTTCTTTTAGGTTTTAGACTGTTGATCAGACAAAACTAGACATTTGAAAATTTCATCTTGTGTTTTGGTAGCTGTGATGGACTTTTTATCACTACTTTTTTAGGATCCAGGGGTTCTCTAACCCTAACCCTACCAGAGTATTTTAATGAAGAGGCTCAAGCTCTGTTTTTGCAGTAGTCCCTTTACATAATACAACTTATTTAACTTTTACTTTTTATATATACTTTTTTATATATTTAACAGAGAAAACTCCTTGTTTTCTGATTCCTCATAAATGTAACACCAAGAGTTGGCAAGCAGATGCCGCCGTTTCCCTCAGAGTGCATCAGAGAGATAATTTCCCCAACACTAAACAATAATCATGATTTCATTGTACTTTAACTGATCCAGGTTATGAGTGACAATTCCTCCCTTACACTGTCATTCATTTGTAGCAGATGTTATTAATTGATGGCTTCTAACCCTGGAATGTGTTGAATGTGTTGTGTTTTCTCCAACAGAAGTGCTTGTCAGAGGTGCGTGGGCCCTTGGTGGACTTGGGAGTCAGTGAGTACGGTATCCTGTCGGCAATTGCCACACTGAGTGACACCCAAAATGACCTAGGTTTGAATCATCAACTGCCCTCAAGCTGCCCCAAGCCCAGATATTCTGTAGATGACATCTCACTCTTCAGACAGATCGCCCTGGACCTACGTAAGCTCAAATAGAGAAATAAAGTTGTGAGATTAGTGTGTTCTTAACCCTAAACCTGTTTCATGTTGTTTTCTGTTGAGAACATTACCTCTGCCTTTTTAAAGTCAGGGTAATTTTAGTAGTTTTCATAAGTGATTTTAAAAACCGATTATTTACTGTTCAAAAATATAAAAAAATAAGTAAATGCTGACCTTTAGTATTGCATGTGTTACTAAGCTTTCCTCATACTGCATAAGGTAATTGTTCAAGTTTTGTTGGGACCAAGGCCCAGTTTTCAAAGTTAATGTAAATGTATAAGAGACACAGAGAATCCAGGCGAACACCTAATACAAGCACACTTCAGTTGATGGAGGAAATATAGGTCACTACTAAAGGTGTTCTTCATAATGTTTGACCTGTTCCATAGAACGTTCTTTCCCAACCCACCGCTCTCTAATGGGGGAGAGCCCAGAAGCCATCGAAGGTCAAGCTAAACTTTTTAGGGTCCTCATTGCCTACGCCAGATACAACCCACAGGTTGGATACAGCCAAGGTAATGGACTAAATCTTTGCATAGTTATATAATTTTGCTGTGTTAATTTTTTAATTTTAATTAGTTTGTCTTGGAAGTTCTAAGAGTAGGCCTGCTATTTAAAACAGTAGAAAGCGTTGTCTTTCTCTTTCCCTCTAATATTGAAGTAATTATTTTCATTTTTTAAAAATTGTTCTTAATGCAGAGGGGGAGGAGGCAGACATTTATTTTTATTTAAACTAACTGTTGTTCTCCCTCACTCACCAAGTGCATGCTGGACACTTATCACTTGATTATTGCAAATCACTGCAGTACATAATATAAACACTTGATGGCAGCAGAGGACCTTTAACATAAATGGACTACTGCATGTTATTTTGTGATATGGCCAATATTATCTTTTTCTGGTTTTAAAGACTACATTACAGTAAAGTGATGTAATTTCTTTAAACTTAAAAAAAACTTTTCTGCTCTTATTTTGCCTTTGGCTACTTTTCCACTGAATCTACATTACTAATGATTTTTAAATTTTTAGGCAAATTAAAAGTCATCCTGATACTCCAGGGCAACATAGGCCTATTTGACAAACTGCAAAAATCAGTCAGTGTGATGAACGAAATCAGCCTATCACAGTAGCAATACCCACATTATATAGTTATGCTGATACAGCAGAGAGAGAGGACCTGTTGTGGTTTGGTGATACAGTTGTTTTGGTGGTTTGACCATATAAATTCCATAGACCAGAATTTATAATGTTTCTGTTCAGGAAAATGATGTGTGTGTGTGTGTGTGTGTGTGTGTGTGTGTGTGTGTATGTGTGTGCTTGTGTGTGTGTTTGTTTCTCAGGTATGTCCTACATAGCTGCAGTGCTCCTGATGCAGCTGGGAGAGGAGGAAGCATTTTGGGCCCTGACAGCGTTGTTGGATAAACCTAAATATCTGGCTGATCTGTTTGACCTCAACCTTACCAAGTAAGAAAGGATTTAAAGTATATAATAAATAAAAAACACATTTACTAAAGTTCTACACTACAGCTGTTTAATTGAGTCTAAAATTGAGGACAACTAGTGAAATTTGCACATTTCTCTTTTAAATAACCATTGTATGATTGTCATGTGAAGTATGGGGAGCAGTATTTCAGCCATGGCAGGCCGCCACAGCAAGAAAACAAACTCACGAAAGCTAACTAAACATTTTTTGATTATTCATCTGATCCACTTCCACAATACAATTGTGGTTTTTGCTGTTGTGGACCATTAGAGAGACTTGTTTCAGCCTGCAGTGGAGGAGTTAGACAGCACTGAGAGCAACCCAGGAAGCCCTCCCTCTATGTTATGAATAAAACTTTAAACCATTCCGTACTGTCTCAGAATAAAACTGGAAAGGAAACAGTGGTGTGACATGTAGAAACATACATTTGGATCCAGTTCATCAGGAAAGGCCTTGTTTAAATCCCTGCACCGGTACCAAAAAATAGCTTCAATGGCTAAGTGTATGGTAATACTACGATGGTATAAATCAATGTTTTAATTCCAAAAATACTCACGTTAATTGCATCAAAATGGATCTACTGAGAGGGTACCTTAAACAATCTTTCTGTTGAGCTCCTAAGTTCTGTAGCTGCTGTCTTTGAATTATATCGGTGGAACAGTAAACTAAATGATGCTGTTTGATCTAATCAGGGTCCAGCATCAGGTGAAGGTGTTTGACCAGTTCCTTAAACACAGGAAGCCAAAGCTGTTTCAGCATATGGTGAGTGCTCTGACATTTTAAGGGGTTTGTATGTAGAAGGAAAGTTCTTCCACACACAAAGTCCCAAATTTTCTGTCAACCACAGAAACATGCAGATATAACTGTTAACAAGGTACTGATCATAAGCAGACATTGAAAAAAACATAAGGGTAAAATGCTTCTAAAAAATACAATGTGTAGAGAGATTTGTATTTGGATATGTGTGTGTGCGTGTGTGTGTGTGTGTTTCGGGCCAGATATTGCTAAGTGCTGAGTACTGAGGGAGAGGCCTCTGTTACATATCCATCAGCAGCTAGGCCTCTTCTGTCTTTCACACAGGCCCTAAGCTTGTCATGTTCGCCAGTACTATTGTTTGCACATGGGAACATGTGTCATTTTCTCCCTCTGTCACTATGAGTATTGAACTATTTTCATCAAGTATATTTATCATCTATTCAGTATGGCTCTGCTTTTCCAGCAAGCAGTATATTTATTATATTTTGAGAAATATCTACTAAGGTCTAAAAATTCACAATAAAGTTTGTATTTAGTAAAACTAAAACTTGGTTTTTGCAGATTCTCCTAAAAGATATTGTGAAGCAGAACAGACTGATGTTAATTTGAATTGTATGCCTTTTTGTATCCATGTTTTTTTGAGCCATGTTAGTTGTGTGACTCTCTTAGTAGTATAGCACTGTTAGCAATGGCAGCTTCTTTTGGTCCGTTTGTCAGGTGGGTTGGTCCAACACTGTGGTCTAGACTAAAGTATCTCGACTACTCAGAGGGATTGCCTTGACATTTTGTACAGGCTTTCGTGTCCACAGGAGGAAGTGCAATAACTACTCTATATATAATCAACTTTTCATTTACTAGCACTATGGTAAGGTTTACGTTTTAATTTGTTAAACACTTTTAATTTAAGACTAAATGCCCTAAAATAAAATCACATACCCCTCAGCCTCAGCTGTACTTAATGTCTTATGCTAATCAGTAAATGCTGCTCAGGTGTCTATAAAGGGGCACAAAGGGATTGTGAAATGTCATGTCAACTCAGCAGGTCTAGATAACGTCTGCCCTTGAAGTTAAGAAACACACACACATATGGGCTAAATTTTAGGCACAACAGTTTATCCCCTTACAGAAAAAAAAACTAAAGATAACAGATACATAGAAAATGTTGGTTGGCAATAACTTTGTAATGGAGCTGTTCAATAGAGTTAAGGCAGGCGAGCTGTACACAGGTTTTTGTAATTGTACTGTATCCACCTGACCTGAACAAACAGAGAGCTAGTGCTTTTTTAATACCAGGCTTAAGCATACAGGACCATAATATTTTAATCCTATTTCGCAAGGCATGTGTTAACTGTTTCAAGCAGTGAATGTTACACCCAAATCTGTTAAAAAATACAGATGCACTGTTCTGTAAATGTTGGCAAACTACTGATTGTTAATTGGTTTGTAACGCCATTTTAAAAGTTAAATTTAAGAATTTAATAAAACAGTCTTTTAAGCTAATCTCTACCTAAATTGCATACGCTTTGGATGGATGCTTAGTTAGAAGGTCAACAGAGAAGTGAAGTTGACAGAAATTGGCAGAGAAACAAGTCCTAAATACAATGTTTGCTTATGCCAAATCAGCCCTCCCTGTTTTTCCAACCTCCCTGCAGGAGTCAGTAGGAGTCCTATCAGTCCACTTTGTGATGCCATGGTTCCTCACTCTCTTCTCTTCCCTGCCCTGCTGGGACTCTGTCCTTGCTGTCTGGGATCTCATCATGCTGCATGGTATGTACACAGACACAAACACACACAAACACAGTGTGTGTTGTACAAGACAGCAGATGAAACTCTACGGTTATTGTGGATTTATCCTGTGCTCACATTCACTCAGTAGGGAGAAATCAATAGAGTACTTATGATAAATAGTCGAGACAAGTGTTTCTTTATATGACTTTTGTGATATAAATGTGAGCATAAACCAGTTTGGTCCAGTGTCGGAGAAAATATAAGTGGACTAGTTGTATGGGTTCATGGGTTGATAATTCAAAATAAAATATTTTTCTTCTTTTCTGTCTTGTCTGTTTTACATTACTTTGTATTAACAAAGCATTAATGTATGTCTCAACATTTTTTTTGAAAACCTTGCTGTTTGTCTTCAGGCCTGTCAGCTGTGTTCCGCACTGCACTGACCATCATGGAGCTCATGGAGCCTCGACTGATGGACCTGAATGATGAGGGTGCAGTGTTGCCTCTGCTGTTAAGAGTGCCTGTCGATGTGTAAGTAAAGTTAACTTGAAATGTAATGGGACAGCATTTTCACTAAACACAAACTGGTGTGTAGACATAGCTTTGGTTCTGTGCTTACAAACAATCAGGTATTTATAAGTGTCATGTATTTTCTGAAGAGCATGATTTTTATTGTTTTATCATGGCCCTCACATATTTGTGCTGTTGACATTAATCCACATTTAGTTTAGCAAGCAGACACATGAGATATGTAGTCTGAGACCCACATCCATGAATGTTATCCCAGACCACCCTTATGTGCTGAATGCGCTGAAAGCTCCGGGTCCTTCTGAAGAATGCTCAGCTCAGTTCTCAGAGCTGAGAGCTCAGTTTTTAGACTTTGTCCTAAATAAAACCCCAGGCAGCTCATGAATAACCATTAGCTCATCAGGACTGGACATGTTTTGACACCAAGCCTTCAAGGAAAAGTAGAGTGTCATTGTTTTGCTGTGGTTGTTTTTGTACATGTTTGGATTAAATGTCCTTTATGCTAAATTAGTTTCTTCAATGGCAGCCCACGCTGCTTTCAGTCAGACCCCTCTGTCCGTCTCTCACTATGTTGAATATAAACGTCACATACCGACGGACATGTTTTGTTGACATGGAGCTGTAGTTATGGCAACTCAGTGGGGTCACTAAGTTTGTGTATACAGCCTGTGTGTGTGTGCGTGTGTGTGAGGCCGACTGGTGCACAGTGATTATTAAAATCCAGTTTATCATGTTTGTTTTAATAGATAAACCTCCTTTATCCTCAAAAGTTACACTCATTTGCGCTTCTCAGTGTAGAAAAGGTTCCACTGTTTAGACTTAAGTTTGTTTACCTTGGACAAAGATCTGTGCAGCGGACTCTGGATAAATGGAGACTACACAGCCGAGTAGTTTCCATAAATGTAGCTGTGTCACAGGTGGTGATAAAGCACTCTATCATGAGCCAGAGGGGGGAGAAGGCGTGCAAGATACGACCCAGTGACTTGCAAAGTGAATTATGAAGGACAAATCTTAAGGCTCTTTATGGAGAACAGTTAAACAAATCTTTAACGGACCATATTAATGCTTTTTTTGCAATTTTCCATATCAGACTTTTGAAAACGCTTTATGGCACAGATGTGTTCTTTCATTAAACTGCGTTCTCTGTGCTGCAAGGAAAAAAAATAGCTCATTTTCATCCACGTTCTTCTGTTTGTACATTCATGCATCAAGGGCAGCATTGACAGTGCTATTTTGTTCAAGATCTGTTGTTCAGTGGGCAGCCTGCCATAGCGTCACATTGAGAAGTCCTTGTTGCCTGCTTGGCATCATTATGAAAGACTGGTCAGAAGTCAACACTAAGTGGTCTGACTGTCTCCCAGGGCAGGATCCCTTTACACTGGGAAGATACTATTGAAGAAAGAGGGAAACGGGGCGAATGGGGTGAAAGAGAGAAAAAAAGATGAATGGAGGGTCGGAGAGAGAAGCGAGTTGAAAAAGACGGTGCACTAATTGGAGAGGGTGATGGAGAGTGAGAAGGGGAAATAAAGGAGGGGGCTGGGGCAAGATCTTAAACCTGTCTTGATTTTACTTAAGGATCTCTGCTCTTTTACTAACTGAATGGTAAAAATAGGAGTTGCCATGCACCCATATAGGCCATTCTGATTAATGGTTAGTTGAGAGGCTCATCCATCTCATGTGTCTATCTGTCTACACTGGGCTTTCAATCAGCTGCCACCTTAGTCATAGGTTGCAACAATGACTCCCAGCACACCCTATGTCACTAGTCAAAGAGCAGCTTCACATTCTGTGGAAGATGTATTCAGTTTCTGTCAGTCTGTTTTCCTTACACTTTGCTGGTGTTTTCCTCACCTGCTTCTCATTTAAACTTTGGTCTCAATATGGATCACTTGACCAGTGCATTTTATGTCTTATTATAATTTTTCATATTTCTACCTGTCTACCCACTCTGCCTCTCCCACTGTTTAGCCATACTGCTGTGGGACTCAAGGCTATGTAAAACTGGTTTGTCTGATAGTTGGTCCACCTGATCGGTCTGTACTGAAATATCTTGGCAAAAATTCAATTGATTGCTGACCATTTTTAAAGGTATTTACTTCACTGAATATTACAGACTTTTTGTCAAGGCCACTAGAAGCCGTGTGGCTTTGAGTCTTTAGAACTATTATATGAATCTTCAGAAAACTTTATAAATTTTGCTGTATTGTATCTGCAATACCAATGACATTTTCATCTCCCTGTGCTTTGTTAAGTGCCTATTTGGAAATGGTAAAACTGGCTAAACATCAGCATGTTAGCATGTTGTTGTGAGCATGTGGTCGTGCTTGCATTAGTTTTAAACTCAAAGCACTGCACCTTAGTACAGTCACCTTAGTCTTGTTGTTTCATAATTTGCAGCTTAATAACTCTAAGTACCTTAATACCTTAATCTGATAAGGGGCCTGTTTGTTGCTTTGCTTTTCCATTTAACTTGAATGTTTGTGGTGATGTTATTGAATTGGTTGTTATGGAAGCTAAGCAATCAGTAAAATTAAAATCTACATTATGATGTATTTTGTTTTGCAATTACTGTTTTTATTGGCCATTTAAAGATGTAATAATAAAATAAATATATTGCATTTTAAGGCAACAGTAAAGGTTATGGTCTAGAATGAAAGTTTTTTAATCATGGGTTCCCATACAGCTTATAACATCTTCTATCAACTTACTTTACTTTCTCTTTCAGTCCTTACTTCTTATTGTCTCTCCTCCAGTGTTCATATCTCCTGTGTCCAGTCCTGTTTCTCTCTGTCACTCCCTCTAAACCCTCTCCTACTCATTCCTTATATACACTGTTTTTCTTAGCGCCCTCCACCAGACCTAACTCTTTTTTTCTTTTGTTTACCCCCTCCTTTGCAATAGTCAATACCCCTAAGCCTCACTGGGCTCTTCTCTCCTCCCCTGTGTTCTCATTTTCTTTTCTGCGCCCCCTCTCTTCTAATATGCCTCTTTTCACTCATTCATTTATCCTCGCTGACACCCTCGCTCAGCTAGAGGGTTTGACACATCATTTGTTTAGTACACTGTCAAGGCTTGCTTTAGTTTTATTCCCTTCTCTTTCAGCCATTTTACAATTCCCAAATGCACTCAGACTGAGGATCACATGTTCCTGTGTTGATCATCTTATTAACATGAAATACATTTTAGGTTCTTTGTCTTCTTGCCATTTAGCTATCTTAATACAATTCCATACTCTTCTCTTAGCAACCTGATACAGAATTTCGTGTCAAGTATTCAGTTTTGTCTTGCAATGTAAACCTACCTCATTAGCTGCATAAAACAATTGACAAACTCATCCCAGAAACTTGTGGTTAATTTCCCTGAAAAAACCCATAAATCCCCTTTTTGCTCTGAATATTATATTATTTTTCACTCGTATTATATTGTATGGACTACAAACTTTTATTTTATTGTGCAACCAAGTGATACACAAGGATGAATAATTTACCTTGCACCTTGTTGGTTGGCATAATTTAAAATGTCATGCCAAAACTTGGATACTTGATGTGAAACAAATAATCTTGATTTATGTGTGAATTTCGTGCTACAAATTAACATAGATACAGACACCATATATCTGCAAATACGAGCCAATGTATCAGCCTGGCAGTTTTACATTAAGCTCTGATTTCTGAGATGACTTTGCTTACTTCCCTTGAGTTAAGCTGCTTACATACTGCATGTGAGTCATAAGTAAAGGCGCACTAACGTCATCTTAGTTTCTGGACAGTCTTAAATGTCTGCAGACCACTAACTTCTCAGTATGATGCTTGGTCATTTTGCATCTTTTTATCTGTCAGTATTTTTGGTTCTTTGCCAACTACATGGACTTTGTGAAAATGTAACCAGTGCCCATTACAAGTCCAACTGGACCCTCAGAGAGACTGTCATTTGATCGTGTAGAATTTTGTTATTTGGTTGCTGATGTAAAAAAGACAGTAGCAGTAAATCCTTACATAAGAGAAGCGGGAACCAAAAATGTGAAGGACCTTTTTTTTGCTCAATAAATGGTGGGTCTCTTGCCAAAGTAAAAAATAAATGTAATAGAATGATAGTTTATTTAAGGTAGGTAAATAAGGTTAACAGAAGATCTAAGCATACCCCCAAGATCAGTCCCTACCCAACTGTTAGATCAGCTTCTGAAACTATGATACCCTCCAAGTGCCTTATGGACCTTTTCTTGACCTGACATCAGATACGAAGGCCACATATGTTTTTTTTAGTTTGATCACTTAACAAGTTGATGAAAGATGTCAGAGGTCGATGTTAGCTTTAGAACAGCAGCAGTGGAAGTGATAGGAATTCAGCGCTTAAAGGCTCATAAACCCTGTAAATAAGGCATAGAGTGTCAGTAATAGTGCACCAACAGATGGTTTACCAAATGTTTGATTTTCAGCAGTAGCCTGTCATTTATCCATGAAATGCTTGCTGGGATCCTTGTGTACACAGGAAATGTGTACACATCATTTATACTTCTTCTCCTATGATCCCTCTGTTTCAAATTTCTATTTTTTCTCCCAAGCACTTTATCTATTGCTTTCTGTAACCATTCATCCTTATATATTAGGAAGAAGAACTCAACAATGCGAATCCCCAGCCCCCAGCAAAAGCTCCTCCCATTCTTGGAAATTAAGTATTTCAGAAGCATACAAGAAAATATCTTGAAATTAGGCACAAATGTGAACATGTACTGAAGGATAAACTAAAGACATGTTTAAGAGCAAAAGTCAATGTCACTATGTCCTCATGTTAGTCCCGCTCTCGTAAATACCTCAGGAATGCCTCAAAGGAATTCTGTTACATCTGGTGCAAGGCTCAAAAAGCACATGTTAATTATGACAGTATTTCACATGTAGTATAAAATGACAAAGTCATAACATTATATATTCAGAAGGTCAAAGGTCAACTTCACTTTGACATCATAGTGATGTGCAAGCACACTTTTGTGACCATTAATCCCCAGATTCACCAGTGCCATAACTGGCTAACAAAAAAGGTAGATGGTGACTATGTAACACATTTGGCCAGCTATGGAAATGTTGAAAATTGCACCCACCTTGAAACTGTGCTGACTGTTCAGATCTTATGTACTGCTGGGTTGAAGATGTGTGTAAAGCATTGGTGATGTAGAATTGTTGCTTCTTTGCTACAACATCCATATGTTAAGCATTGCAGTCCACCACAATCTCATTGGTTTTGACAATATTGAGCTTCATTGTTATGCACAAAGTGAAAAAAAGAAGCTCAATATTAGCAAAAAAAGGTCTCTAAATGAAGACAGCATTTTTTTCATTGAAAGTTATTTACTAAAATCAAACATGCTAATATAGTGAT
>JAUZTA010000028.1:3333212-3345309 GCA_034780835.1 Ctenochaetus striatus | reverse complement strand
GTGTGTGTGTGTGTGTGTGTGTGTTTCTGTACATCGTGATCATGTTGTCTAGGTACTGAAGTAAATCTCAGCTGACAGCCTCTGTTTTCTGTGAAGAATGAAACCACAAACTCTTTACATATGTACCTTAAGCCTATAGGGCGTGAGTGTTTGATTGTCTAAGATAGGTTTTTATGGAGAGTTATCTTTTGACTTTTAGTTCCACCCGAGGCTCAGTGTGCAAAGACTCCACCTTTGCTGCAATAATTCAAGTGCCTTATGGTCGTATCTGTTTGACGGTGAGACTGGAGACCTGACAAGTAAAACAGTGTACCTCCTTCATTATTTTAGCAGATATGCTTATTTGGTATCAATCCAAGAGTAAGAAGTGTAGATAGAAATCAGTCTTGTCTGTGCACTCAGCATGCAGCTGGAGAAAGGGCAAGTTAAGCCTAGCTTTACAAGATGAGAAACAGGAAAGAGCTGGCCAGGTTCTGTTTAAAGAGAAAACTTACGTAACAACAACTCTGAAGTCGAACTATTACAGAACGCATCTAATGTGTTTGAACTGTTTTCACAGAATTGTAGGAATGACAGCTTGTGGCTTTGGGAGGAGTCACTGAAGCAATTTTCTGACCAACAACAGCTTACTCACACACCAGGTGCTTTTTTGTAGCATTTTCGGTTTTAGCTAGTTGCCAAATGTCAGGTTTTTCTGGTTATCTCTGTTTAGGTGTGATCTAACTAATCCTGGTAACATCAGTGTGACAGCAGCAGAAAGCTGAACTCGCTGTGTCTGCTTGTTGCTCATCGAGGAACACTTTCAGCACATTAGAGCTCCCAATCAACAGTTTTAAGGTCTATTTTTGAATTATAGACACAGAGAGCTTAGCTGTTTCTCCCTGCTTCCAGTCTCAATGCGACACTAGGCTAACTAATCAAATCTTGAGTCCAAACCCCTGAAACACTGACACGTGAGTGTTATCCATCTTCTCACGTAACCCTTGTACAAGTGCACTGCCTTAAATATTTAACTAGTAGACTTTTTGACATCAGCTCCACAAACCTCTTTGTGGAGCTGATAAGAAGAAAAGTGGGGTGAGGAAAGCAGACAGAGAGAAAGCACAGAATGAAAATGAGAAGCCTGTTGATATCAAATGAACCTGACAGTGTAACTCAACCGCATTCTTCCACCGAGGACAAAGGAGAAAGTGGGTGTCAACTGCCAGCTTGGATCACTCAAACATGCATCACACCGAAATAAATGAAGGCATGTTTAGCAGTGACGGATAAATAGCTTAGCACGCAAGACCAACTTTGCTAGTGCAAATTTAGTGCCTATTAGCTTAGTTTTTCATTTCCAAGATGTGTTTTTAATGACTTCCAACCTCTGGATGCACATAGGTTAACTTACAACCAATGAGAGCGAGGAAACAAGACCTACTGCTGAGCAAAACATGCAAGTTAAGGTGATACTTGGTACAAAATTGAAGAGGAAAAAATGTTAGCCTAGTCACAAAAGTCCTCAAATTACAGCTAAAGGGAACACTGAAATGTGTTTCTGAAAAGATTTTGACTGTAAAGACTATCACAGAAACAGAATATTAAATCATATTTTACCAGCAGCACCTAAGTTGACAGGTTCATCCGAGTTTTGTGGGTCAGACAAACCGATTGAATACAACTGTGTAGACAGATGATTAATCAACGTAGAAAAAGTACAAATCTGGATCTGTATCATTTCTCTGTCAGTACTTGTATCAAATTGGCCCCACTGTGGATTAATGGCTGTGACTGGCCAAACAAAGGACCAATCCATCCATGTGTCTTTAGACTCATGGGTCTGGGAGGGGGGTAGGGAGGTTGGGTGAGTGTGGAGGGGGAGACTCATTAGACAGAGCTAACAAACCCTAAACTGGTGGAGTGTGCTCATCTCCAGGCTCACAGATACAGCCACTGATGATTTCAGTAGTGACAAGCTGATTTAAGAAGCGGTGGATGCAGAAATGAAATACATCAAATTCGATGATAGCAGCCATACTGACTGACACATTAACACGAGATAGAGATAAGCGGGCTCACGGCCAACCGAGTTGTGAGCTGGCCCCCCCAGGGAAAACATCTTACTTGACATTGTAAAGTTTGGAATCAGTACTTCCTGGATGAAGACTCTCAGGTATTTTGCCCTTGAGAAAAACAAACACATCTTCAGCTCCTCAGAGAAGCACGACTTTCATCTTCATACACTGCTGTCAGTGCTTACATTTGAGCTGACATTTCAACTGATAACTACATTCAGTTTGAACACAAAATGGCATTAAGTTCTTTATTTGACACATCAGCACTTCAACTTCAACTAGATCTCCAACTTCTTTCAGGTTAAGCTGATACTTCAACAATATCTGTACTGTTCTACTTACACACACACACACACACACACACACACACACACATTACCGGAATTACCCCACTGATCGTCTCTTCCTTTCAAATGTTAATTCAAGAGCTTTTATCTTTTGTTCTTAAACTGAGAGAAAAGTTGAAGAATAACACACTTGACGCAGTTTTAATTTCCTCTGGACTTCAGTTGACGCCCCCAACTCAATTTATCACTTCGACCATCTCAACTCCTTTGAACTTGAACTTCGACGGTATGACTGAACATCAGCAGCTTTCATTTTTTTTCTTTGGGAATACTTATCTTTCTGTTTGTTTATTTCTCCCTACACGTATACTTTTTAGATATTCCCCTAGTGATGCTCATAATTCCCATGGCCTGCTGTGTAAACACTTGCTGCACTGGAGCCTTTTTCTCTGTATTCATAAGAGCATTACCCCTGTGGATGCAGATCTAAGGCTTATTCTGTAGACACAGGCTCTGTAGATAATGCAGGCAAGCCAAACGGAGCTCAGATCAGCAGGGTGTGGCATAATCATCCGAGAGACGCATCACAAGGAACAAGGAAGACTGGCATAAAATTATAACCTTTGTAAGTAAAAGAAATGTTTGGAATTTTCATTGTAAAACTGAGGCGACAAAAACTGAGGCAGGTTTGACTTGTCAATGATGAAGACAACTAGATGTAACTAATGTAGAGTGTAAACTCTTCCAAAAAGAAAAGAAGGAAATGGGGCACCGTCACTTCTCTTTATAATCAACAAACTTCACTGTTAATCACCTGAAAACTGTACGCAAAGAACTCTGTGATTACCCAGACTCAGTGTCTCTGAATAATAATGCTGCAGTTAAATAGAGTATATTTTATCAAACCAAAACAATCTTCACAGATAGACACCGGCAGGGGTGAGAGAGAAAATCCATTTTCTGTAATTTGGGTTAATCAACCCTTGAAGACATCATGTGAGGGACGTGAAGGTATGTGCTGTTAAATGCTAACTTGAGCTGTTAAAGTTTATCTCCATGCATTCTGGCCTTTGTTTCATCCTGTCATAATTAACGCAAGAGTTCATAACAGTGTCATCAGGAGGCAGCTATTAAACACAACTATGCGTGACAAGTATGACAGGATAAGAGGGCCGGCAATACACACTGCCATCACACACACACGCACACACTCACATATTTACACTATGAAGCACTGCAGCCTGGAGGGATGTAAAACTATGTTTCCGTCCAAACACCACGCATGAGATGCAAACCTGTGTGGAAAAGATGCAGAGCATGATTATTGGGGTGTGAAAACACGGAGCTGCTCACACATACATAAAACCACAGTACACGGCGGATAGGTTTTGCTGTTTATTTCAACACTAACAGTCATGTGTGCTAATGTGCTGACTGGCGTTACGATGCAGCCACAGTGCATCTGAGTACTCTTACAGTAGCCTCAGAGTTGTCAATCTAGACAAAGCAGGCTGAGTGTTCATGGACTGAGAGGTCCTAACTTTCCCTGATCAGGTGACTTAAATAAGCTACACACAGGTGATTTTGGTATTTGGATAGAGCTAACAGCTATCTCCACAGAAACAGTATCATCAGTCCCATCTAGTTGTTACAAGGTTATTAATTCTCAACATGTTACAGATACCATGTAAGATTTTACATCACAAAAGCCCGACAAATATACAGTGACACAGTTGAAGGATGAGTTAAAAAAATGTTTTTCAGTATCTTCTATTTAATTTTCTGTTGCTTATTGTCTATGCATGTAGTATTGCTTAGCAACATCGATTTCAAGGATGTGAAAATTGAACTGAAGATCAAAATATGTTCCCTTAATATGACATTAGTCAAAGGTGCGGGATTGGGAGATTGCTAAAAGGGTCTTATTAGTGATTGATAAGTTCTTGGCCCAAGGTAGAAGTCGATTTTAAATGACCTAGCACAGTTATTTGTTAACACAGTCCCCTCCTACATTTACACACCTAGTCCAGCAGTAATGGAGCATAAAGCAGCAGAATTGTCATCAATATAAAAATGTCAGCCACTGAGCTCCATCTTCATCTTAAGGAGGAAGTAGAAGTCAAATCAGGTAAATGGTGCTGGACCTGCATCAAATCATTTCTGGATGACTGCATAAAGGCCAATGTTGTCCATTTTCTCAGACAGCGCTGACTTGCAATTTTCAATTACCCAAAACAGAGATACAAAAGGAGTTATTAACTTCAAACATTCTGCATAATCACTCAGAGGGTTTCATTGAACGTGCATGAAAAGAGATGCGGAACCCATCTCCTTCTACCTCAGGCCAAAAACTTACAATAAGCCCATTTTTATACATACATATATGAACATGAGCCTGCTTGCGCTGATTATGGCTGAGTGAGACGCTTTTTGGGGAAACAGCCAAACTGAACCTAAATCAACAGTCAACAAATCAATGCTCAAAATTTAAGAAGCACTCCAGCTGTTTTGCGTTTAAAGTTTAATTTCCTTGTCATGAGGAGGAGTTTTCATGTTGTATAATATTTTCTTTTGCTCTGCTTTCTCCTCTGAACCAGTGGCTCCAAAGCAGGAACCCACATATATGTTAAAATATACATGTGTAAAATTGCAAGATGGTAAAGAAGTTGGGAGGGACCATTAGAAAAATAATTCTGCCTCATAAGGCCATGTTCATTGTTTAAGACATTTCTATTTCCTGTTTTGGCTTCTTCAGGATTTTTTGTTAAATTTAAACAATGTGAGCTGGTAAAAAAAAGCACTTTTTGCTTGCTTGTAATGGTTACAGCTCATAACTTCTGCATCTATGATGAGGAGTTGTGAGTTTAAGTTGCATTGTTTTAATCCAAAAACGTTGAGAACCACAACAATGAAACAGCCACAAAAGAGCTGCAATGACGACATCTAGGAATCCTATGTCTCATATTTAAACCCAACCAATGACAAATTGACCAGTACAGGGACAGAGTGCAGTAGGCGATCCAACGTTAAAACACTGTTAAATAAATAGGACTTCTTGTGCTTTAAAGACACTGACAGTAAAGATAATTACAAGTGATATATTCTGCTTAGCAGAAAGGATATGGATCAGTGCTTCAGCTCCAATTCACAAAGTCTGCTACTTTCATTTTTCCTAAAACTGATATAATTCAGATGACTAAGTAGTTCTGGACAGTAGTTTTAACTCTTATTTTGAGGAAGCTGAGGTGAACTCGTCTAAACTTTATTGTGCATTTGCTTGATTAAAAAAAGAATCTATAGCATATTTGTATCTGACCTTCTGGTACTTTTCTGTGCATGAAGAGTTATGATTACACTTGATGATAACCTCTTAAAGGCCTGTTTATGGCCATTAGACCTACTTACTTTCAGTCACCTCAGCAGAAGTCGGACTGTATCCTGACAAAAGCAAGCTGTTATTAACTTTTTGTAAACCTGTGATCAATTATACTTTGAAGTTAGTTTCTCGTGGAACTACAGATTATAAGTGGCTTATCATAATACTCCTCTAGTCTATTTCTCATAATACCTAGTACTTTGTTGACTCTCCTCATGGAGGTCAAGGTCAGCTATGGAGCAGCATGGCCTATATAAAAACCTCTCTAAGCATGCTCTCCCTTCTAGCTTATTGTGCAACTACATACAGGAATTATTGCTATAGAATTACAGAATCCATACTGAGGTGCATTTTGGGTAGGGAAGAACATCTCAACACTGATTCTCTGCCCCTGAGTTTGTGGCTTTGAATTGCATTGCAAGTCCAGCATGCTTCCAGGCGAAGTGGCTTCATACCAGTGACTCACAGACAGGCGGGTTGTCAGAGTCCTGGCTGTGCATGGAGCTGAGGCCCGTGTCCGAGTCCTCGTCGTTTGTGTTGCAGGCTTTGGACAGACCTCGGGCCTGTTCCACCCAGCCACTGCTCTTCTCTGCTGGCTCAGTCTCAGCGCTCACTGCACCCACTTCTCCCTTGCCATCATCAGTCACCGTCAGTTTGTTGCTCACCTGCTCTATCTCCATTGTCTCAACTTTGGCCAGCAGATCCAGCAGTTCACTTTCCTTGGTCTCCCAGAGTGCCAGACTCAGGTCCAAGTCCCCCCTGATGGCGTCCAGGTCTGTCTTCAGCCGCAGGCCGATGTACAGACTGGTGTCCAGCTGCGTTTTGATCCTCTCCTCTTCCAGTGCAATCTCATTCTCAGACAAACTTTTCACATCTGGTTCCACAGCTGGAGCGGCGGACGCGGCCAGGCACAGGCCTGCCTCCTCCGCGACGCTGTCTGCGTCCTTCGCCGCCTCCGCTCCTCTCTCCTCCCGCCGTCGTTTCATCCACCGCCTGTTGAGCTCCTCCTGGATCTCCCCAGTGATGCTCTCCACGAGCGCCTCGCGCTCCGTCAGCTCCTCCTGCAACCGAACCACCTCCTCGCACCGGCGCGCGTACTCCTCGAACTGCGCGAGCGCCTCCGCTGTGCACAGCGCGTCCTGCCGCTCCGCTTTGCGCTTACAGTCCGAAGAAGCGGCAGCCTCCGAGGACAGCTCCACCATGTATGTGTCCTGCACATAGTTCACCCCGTGTCTCTTAATGCGGTCGAAGTGCACTTTGGCCTCGTACCGCTCGATCTCCCGGTCCAGCTCCTTGATCCTTTGGATCTGCTGGCGGATGGTGTGATCCTGGGAGATCACAAGGTGAACCAGCGTCTCCATCTTCTCCACGGAGCTCTTATCTTTAGAAACAGCCTGCTCTTTCTTTTTGTTCATTTTATCCAACTTCCTGAAAGCCTTCCGAACTATGCGCCTCTGTTTCTCCTGCGACAGGTTGGCAGCCGCAGCCGCGGCGGTCCAGCAGGTCCTGGCGGTGCCCTTGAGCACCCCGCCCGGTCCGCCGCTCTCCCGGCTCGGGACCACCCGGGCCTCGGCGCTCCGTGGCCCGTTATTGGGCAGCGACGCTTCATTTTTCACCAGAACAAAGCGAACATTCTCTTGCTCGTCCCCCCAGGCGCTCCACAGCCGGAGGATTTTGGTCTTGTTGGGTAAAATCCTCTCGAAGCCTCTCCATTTCTCCACCACGCAGTAGGACTGCGGGGAGCCGGACAGCATCGCAGCCGAGGCGCCCTGCTGCAGGTTCTGGTCCTCAAGCAGGACTTTGACCACATCGGCGCAGGTGGTTCGCTTCGTCAGCCCGGAGACCAGCTTCTCCTCCCGGCAGACCCACACTGAGATCTTGCCCTCCTCCGGCTCCATCTCCGGCTCAACTCTGAGAGAAAAAAGTTTCGACAACGTGTCCTCTTTGTGTCACTCTGTTGTGGCAACGAAGGTAGCAAAGAAGACAAATGTAGTCTTTAGATTTCTGACTACATTTGAAGTTGAATTAAAACTTAAAGTGGTAAAAACAGAAGTAAAAATTCACCGAAGAACAAGTGAGGCTAACTCTGCTTCCGTCGCTGCTTATCAGTTTCCATCTTAAACACGCCAGAAGTCCGAAAGCATAACCCTCTTGCGTTTGAATGACTTTCAGCGTTATCTTTCAAAAAAAATACGAACATCCATTCATATTTTCCCACTGGTCCGGGCTGCCTGCTGAGACCTCATCCTCTCCTCACGGCGGAATGATCTCAGCCCGGTGCGCTTCCCGGAGAGGTGAGGCGAGGTGCGTCCTTGCGTCCGGACAGGCGGCTCTGCTGCGTGCGGGACAAACAGAAGGGTGCTGTAATGGCTGGGACACGCCTCCCTGCCTCCCTGCCTCCCTCTCTCCCCCTCTCTCTCTGTCACACACAAGCGCACACTCACATGCAAACACACTCTCACTTCTGCACAGAGGAAAGCTGGACCGGGATTGTGCAACAAACATGCAGTGATTGTTTGTAAGCAAAGGTTGACTTCTGTTAACTGCCTCATTTTACATTGATGCTGCTTGCAAAAAAACACGTGTCCACGTTTTTTTCATCAAAAATCCTTTTTGCAATAAACAAAACTGTTGTAGCATTGCAATGTGTTTATAAGAGCCAATTTAGAGAACAGACTTGGCAAGTTAAGGAGAAAGATTTTAGTGCCACTATGTATATTCTGCAGCTCAGTGTGTCCTGCAGCAGAGTGAGTCAAAGTCACACTCTCATATTTAGCTGTTGTCTTGTAGTACATTTGAAACATTTTTCCCCTTAACAAATTGCACATTTTTCATTAATCTGAGCTCATATTTTTGTTCTTGCAGTTCTGTATTCTGCGGATGTATTTAACAACTTTTTTTTTTTTTAAGGACATCTCACACAAACCAGAACAAATGAGCCCAGGTTACGAGCCAAGAAGAAGCACAGACTTAAGCGAAAACATCGATGAAGCTCTTACTCAGCAGTGTATCACCACAAAATGCATTGTTGTACACTTTTAGATTCATAATCCCCACACAGCTGAATGTCTCAGTATGATGAAGCTCAGCTGGATTGAGCAAAAGCAGAAGGAAATCCATCTATTACACCCTGCAGGGTTCTCACAGTGCTTGACCCCATAATCTGCTTTTACAACTATATCATGCCAGACTATGGTTGCTAAAACTACTAAATGGATTTCTCTGCATTAAGTGTTTTGGTGTGTGTGAGTATGACATTAATGGCAAGTGTTCATCCCCATCAGTCAGCATAAGTCTGTTTGTAGCTGGGAGTATTGCATCAGGCCAGGTTTGTTGATGAAAGAAGTGCTTAGAATATCAGCTGGGAATGTGAACACACTCTATCCATATGCACATATCCAGACACGGACACATGACCCACCGCATAATGTGCACACACATTGTGCACACACGGAGCATGTGCTACCAACACACTGGATTTGGATAAAGAGGATTGTTTGTGCTGCATCTGGGATCTTTGATCTTGTTTCCTGTGAGGTCATCATGCCTGTCTGATCTGCACAGCTACTGGTTGTAAAAGATTTATTTCCAGTGTTGCCATAATGCATGTGGCTTAAGAGCAAATCCAGCAAACCTAAACATGCCAATGAGTATCTATATGTCATGAGGGCAATCAAAAGTCATCCGCAGCAGTAAAACTTATTCAGGGGTTCAGATTTGTAAAAGAGACGGTGATAAATTCATTATGGTGAAAGCAAAGGAATATAATTTATTTGGGCTGTTTTGTGGGAAATAGGCATGCAAGATACAGTATGGAAAATATGGATCTGTAGAAAAGCTTCAGGTTGAATTCTTAGATTATATCTCCCTCTGGTGTTCATAACAGAAACTACACTAATGGAGCCACAGTCTCCAGCTGAGGCTCTCCTGGAGGTTCGTTTACACCTGAATTTATAACTTGATAATCTCAGATTCTTTTTTCTTCGTAGCTTTGGCACAATTGTCAAGCAAAAACTGTTTCCTAAAGCATTGAATTTCTAAACTCAATCTCTTGTTGCTTTCACACAGTTGGTCAAGTGGCGAATTACGCCACTTCTCTGACAAACTCTGTAACCCTCAGGCTTCACATTGTGCAAATTTTGCAGATCCGCACCCGCAAAATACATGAGCCAACAGGCACAACTTTTCTAGCAGACATGTCTCATATTTTTGGTTAACCTGCTGGTGTCGTTGCTTCACAGACTCAATTACAATATGGCAACATGTTCATCCTCAACTGACATGGGTAACTTGTACAGCAGCATGAACATCACATCATTTCTCAAACACATTTACAACTCAAGGGGTGAAGGTGAGGTTTAAATAGATACTACAGTGCATTAACCGGGCAGATGTATAAAAGGACAAGCTTAGACACTGCCTGTGGGGGTGTCACAGCAGGGACATGTAGAGGACTATGGCACCAAGCCAAAAGCAGTCTTTGTGTATTTTAAGATTGAAAATCAACAAATCCTGTGACCATAAAAGCAAGGATGTCAAATTAATTTTACTTAATGTCACCAAGACACTTCAGTCAATATCGACGCTGCTGTACAGGGAGTCTTCAGTCCGTACATTTTTGTGAGAACATCACCTTTTGTGGATCTCACTCTAAATAAACAACCTTCAGACTGCCTTTCTGCAGCTATGTTGACCTCTCGCTGAATTTGTCTAATCCATTTCTGATACTCTGCAGCAGTTTCTGGAGTCAGGCTGCTCCACAGATCTTACCACTGAAATGAGTGAATATGTTGCATTGAGAAAAACATTTTTTTGTATTTGACACTGACATGTATACCATTCTGCATGGCTGTTGTATGGAAGATACACACTGTGACAGTGAGTAATCGTGGGTGCTATTGAAAATGGTGTATGACAGGTTAATCACTTGACCACAGAGGATATATAACTTCATTTTTTGTCATTGACTTTATTGCAATGACAAAATTTTTTCCCTTCTATCATTGTTCCAGAAAAGTTTGACTGTCTTGACTTCAGCAGTGAAAAAGGAATGTGGTTTTAGTGACAATGTTGAACTTAATGAATTTTACTTTTTGCAGCAGTCAATGTTTTAAGGGCATCGTGACCATTTGCAGGATAAGTATTTTGCTGCCTGATGTGCTGATTTTACTTTTCACAGGTTGAGAAATGCAGCTGCTTCAGAAAATGTGCTTCAGTGACTCAGAAAGACTGCGACTGAAGGTTCACCTATCGGCTTTTTTGAGTGCTTTCAACCACATCTCACAGTATTAATCAGCAGAATGAACTTTGCTCAGTTGTCATAGAGATGCTTCATTTGAAATCATGTGACCTGATTGTAGAATATTGGTCATGTGGTGCAATTTTAATTAAAATAAAAAAAATTTCTTGGCTGACTCACAGTAGATTCAGAGTTCAGACTCTGAATATAATTGTTAATGTGGCCTAATAAATAAAGGCAAAACCCAAGAGAACAGTTTGGAACTGACCATTTATTTAAACTGAATAGCATATGCGTACAAAGTCTCTACAAAGCTAGAAAATATCTAACATACTTTTAGTCATGAGGGGGGAAAAGTTACAAAGCAAAGATCAGACCCTGTGCAGTGCCAATAGACATACATTACTTGCTTCTGGATTTTTTCTAAATGTACTCTCTTCTTCACAAAATAGGATAAACATTAGAATATCAAAGATATACACAACATCTGTAATAAATGTTATTGTCACCTTTATACAAAGCACCTTATCAAAAACCCTCAGCGCACACACAGAAGTGCTGCACATGCACCGGAGCAAAAAGATTCAAGGCCATTTTGGAATTGATTACAGACAAGATTTTCTGTGCCACATGTGGTTTCGGAAAAGAAGTTAAATATCCAACTTGCACATACAAGACGACTTTAACAACACAGACGACGATGATTCAGAAACTCTGAGTTCACTGACCTTTGAAACCTTTCAAATGACCTGCAGGCATCAAGTATGCGCTGCTTTTTGTGCGATTTTATTAAGTGTGAGCATGTTTTCGAGTTCATTATTACGAGTGGGCAGAAAGGCCCTCAGATAAGACATTTAGGGCATTTTATGAAATCACTGTATACTGTGGCCTTTTCATACAGGGCTTCTTCAGTCTGCCAACCAAGATGATAAGAGGTGTCCATACTTGATAAGGTCAGATTAAAATGTGTCTTGAAAGACAAAATCCTGTTAATGCACACTTTTCTAAGCCAAGGTCAAAACACCAAAGTCGTTTTTTTAACCCTGTTTCCATCAGTTTTGTTTCTATTTGTTGTATTTTCTTTTTTTTACTTCAACAGAAATCAAAAGACGCTCAGACAGAAAAGACAACAGAGAAT
>JAUZTA010000028.1:3187132-3198865 GCA_034780835.1 Ctenochaetus striatus | reverse complement strand
TCGTTTTTTTTTTTTTTTCAAGCTAATTACATGAGCGTCACTGACAACACTGCATGCTGTATCGTTACTGTGACAGATTTGCATCAGCTTGTATCTGCGTCCTGATTGGCAAATGTAATGCAGTTATTGAATCCAGATAACATATGAAGAACAATGTGGAAGATTAAAGTTTAACAGCATTTCCTGAGGATGATTTTAATATGGAAACACTTACTGGCAGTCTGTTCGGCCTTATGTATTGAAAACCCCACAGAGCATTCAACCTTAAGGCTTCTCCGCCTTCTGTGCTTCAGTGGATAAAGTCCAGACAATAGTGATCCCGTCTATAGATACTCATCCCTGGGGCCATGGACAGAGAAGCAGACAGGGAAAAAAAAACAACACTGATGCACCAGTGTGAGAGGAGGAGTGTGTGCAACCCTGAAATCCTTCCACGTCTGCTGCAGCTATACTAATGAGGAGTCAGGGGAGGACCTGTGGGTGGTTGATCTCGTATGTGTGTGTGTTTATATAGCACAAGTCTGTTTTTACACCCAGGAGGGAGAAGAGCGAACTCAAGTAATTTCTACAACAGCAATTAATCTCCATCTAACTTTCATGATTACAGGGGACACAGCAGGTCTATGCGTACACAGTGAAACAAGTTTATTTATAGACAATGCTGTAAAGCTAGCAGGGGGTATGGACTTGATTAAATTTTAAAGGTCACAGAGTAAAGCTTTAAGCGAAGTGCAACATGCTGGAAGCAGGAGTTTAAATTTAAACAGAGCACATATATGAATGCAGGCAAGAAGATCACTTTAAATGATTTTCTTGTGTATTTAAATTCCAATTTATGTGGATTTAATTAGATGTTCTTGCTTACTCAATACATTATCAATAACAATTAAACTCCTGCACTATCCTTAATTAACTGTTTATCATGGTACTGTCAGAAATGAATCGATCCTTAATGTGACAAAATTTAATTAAACCAGATTCAGGATTTAAATGGACTTAGATTAAGCCAGTTATTTGTGCTATACCATTTATATTTTTTAGAGGTAAAAAGATAAGAAATGCACCACTTTTAGGACTCAATTTGGGAAAGGACAGCCTGAAATTTGTTCCACAATAATAATCTAAATATCAACGAGACAGCTTACTGAGCTTTAATCTCTGTCTGCTACTCCAATATTACGATGAGTTATGAGGAAGCAGAAATCAGGGTTTTAGTCAACTCACAAGATGTAAAATTCTTATCAACTACACACACAGTATTAACATATACACAGAAAAAAAAACAAACACACACATGCACACACACACACACACATACACACAGTTGTGTCCTGTCCAGATGGTCAGCCCAGCCAACCACATCAGGGATTTCAGAACCACGGAGAGTGACATGCAGGACTGCTGCTGAGAAGCCACCCAGCTGCCAGCCACCATGAAGACAAACGTGAGTGTGTGTGTTTTTGTGTGCTGAAGGGAGAGAGAGAGAGAGAGAGAGATCAAATAGATGGATAGACAGAGGCAGAATATAGAGGCAGAGAGTTAAACAGACTGTTTCTTGCTGCAACATGTGCACCTGCATGTTAGGTAATGTTCATCTGTTCATATATGGGTCATTCTCTGTGCCTTGATGATCAGCTGAAAAGCCTGTCACTCTGTTGCCACGACTGTTTGAGTCCGAGCCAAATAATCCACAAAAACAAGACAAAACAAAGCCCAGCAGGGACATAACAAAGGCTGAGAATCTCATGAATAATTACAGCATCGAGAGCGAAACAAAGGAGGAGATGCAACACAGAAGAAGCATTTGATGTGTTAACTTTCAATCACAACAAGACAACAAACAAGAACACACACGTCAGTCTGAAGAGAGTGAACAAAACACAGATTTACCAGGAGAGTTTTATCAGCACAACCACTGATGCTGTGTCAGCCGCTGCTGGTTACAAACAGCATGAACGAATTAAAGATGCTGACTACACTTAAGACTCTGACACGTCTGCTACTTGCAGATTTTGGTGCACAACTGACATCACAACGACATCATCAGGCCCTAATTTAAATCACTGAAAGTCTCCTTTTAGGCCGAAAAAAAGACAGAAAACACTGTTTGTCAGGCTCAGATTTACTCCTCACTGACAGTTACACTAAGCGCCACCTGCCACCTGGCCACATGCTAAGTGCTATGCATCATGGAAAAGTTAGGCTTACTCTGAAAATCAGATTAAGGTTAAGGGGAATTTATACATAAAATTCCATTTTCTGGTTGAATTCTATAGAGTATTTAGTCGTATAAATCCACGATGAGCAACTGAAGTACAGAGGGTTTTATGGGAAACATCAGCCTGGTATAATCTGCCCTTTAGCAAGGACACAGAAACGTCCCCATGTGCTTGAAAGTGCCAAGTCAAGAGTTCTGTCATCCATAAAAAACACACAAGCACATTTTCAGAAGCCAGGGGAAGCTGGGTAATCATAGCCAAGCAAGAATGGAGGTCAGTCACACTGACACAATGAACAAAAAAAGCAGATGATCATGGAAATAGTACATTTTTAAAAAGTACATTTGAAACAATAAATAAGACACATTAAAAAAACTGAACTGTTTATACATGTAAAACGTTTTTTGTCCTGTGTTGGAATATATGTTTACATAAATAATGTAATTCTCTGTGTGTTCACGAGCTTTAAGCCACCAGGAGCGAGTCAACAGGGCTGTTTATAGTTTTAAATATTATAATACCAAGTGCCAAGGCATGCTCTACTGCGCCATTTTAAAGCTCTTGAATTTCATGAATTAAATACACATTTAGCTGGTGTGATGTGAATAACAATATACTGTGATGCTGAAACTCAAGGAAAAATAAACTCAGTATAGCAGGATAGCATCTGTTTAATGCCTCAAAGTGCTTCACAGTGGAAAATCCCTGCCAGTAACAACACATCCACAATAGCATCACATCTGTCACTCTTTCACCTAAACAATGTGTACAGTACATGCCGGGTGAAGCTGAAAGGTCTGCCAGCGGAGAGACTGAGTTCGGTTTAAGAGATGTGGCTTGTTAAAATGATTCAATTTGGCTCAAGTCTCATCATGATAAGAAAGATGTTGGATTATTTCCCAGACTGCCCATCACTTAAACGTGCTCAGACTGTTCCAGGTTGAATGGACGCTGCATCGGTAGACAGAGGAGCAGCTGGGTGTGTGTTTTGTTTGGAAAATCCCAAAGTGTTCGGAAGATTATTTCCCACTAATATTCTCCTCTATCTGTAACATCTTAAATCCAGCACACTTACCCAGAGTGAAATGAAACTGTGGGCCATTAACTTTTATATCTTTTCACAATGTAAATTCTTTCTTCAACATAGAGAGATTTTCTAAGACAGTAGTCCCAATATGAGGAGGCGTGCAAGACTTTTTTTGCTCTGTCAAGCTCCGATCAGCATGAGCAGCCAGGAAAAATAATCTTAGAGCAGTAACAAACTGCACAAACTGTACCAGCTGTTACTGTGCTTGGTAATGTGCCCAGCGGTGGATCATGAGCAAGTCAGCCACAAAAACACATGTCCTACCCTTCAGGCCATCACAGCACACAAATGGATATTGAAAAATGCACATGGCTACAAGGACACTCCTACATGCACTTCAATGGTAACATCTTTGACTCCTGCCATTCATTTACATAGAGAACAAGCGCCATGAGGCAGTAGGGGAGGATAAAACACTGAGCACTGAGGGAGAAGAAAGAGACCAGGTTTAATGCAGTGTACTCACAGAAAGCAGGAAGGAAGAAAAAGATAAAAAGTAAATTCCAATTTAAAACGAAAAATAGATGAGAAAATAAATCATCACGTCATAACATTCAGAAATCTATTTCTTAAATTATTAAAGAGTGAGTGATTGTCTGTTTATGTATGGAAGCTATTCAAGTAGTCGATTTGATAGTTTTGCAATTACAGACAACAACAAAAAAACAATATTTGTGCCCTAATTTCAACTATAAAACTATGAAGGAGGCTTGAAAAAAATGATTTATTTTCATTTAAATGAGTCCGCCGGTTATTTCTTGATTAATGGATTAGTTCTTCAGCCTATAAAATGCCAATTTTAGTTTTCTTAATGATTTTGTTGTTGTTATTAAAATGGCTTGTTTTGTCCAACCAACAAATCAGCCAGTAAATATGTTCTTAGTGTTACTTCTTAATGTTAAATAAGAATCTGACAACACTGCCACCCAGATTGTGTAACTATGTAAAAGGAGGAAAAGCGTCACTACAATAGGGTAAAGCTTTGTCCCAGACATATCCTCTCGCTTAGGGCACAACCTGTCTTTCATTCCTTTCACAAATCCTGTCCTACTTCCTTCTTTCTGTCCTAATCTCTTAAAGGTCAAATATTTTTCACTGAAATTGTTTCAGATTTATCCAGTCAAGAATCATTAAAATGGTCTCCACCTCTTCTCTACCGTCATAATCCTCCGAAATGACAACAGACCATTTCCATTAAGATCTTCATCTAAGTGCTGAGTCTCCTCAGTCATTTGAGTGTACAGGGACTCGCCTGCGGTGAAGAAGAATTAGAGCGCTAATGTGGGGAGAGTGGAGTGTGGAGATCGACCCACTCTGCCTCTCCTTCCTCGCTACACACCCCCCTCTCTCCCTACTTCCAACAAGACCTCATCCATTTGTTTGACTAAGTGGTTTTTCACGGGACAAGGGACCTAAGATTAAAGGCGAAAGAAAATCTCAACATGCGAAAGTGAGCTAGAGTGAGTGTGCTGAGAATAAAGAGTGTGGCTTTGAGGAACAGAAAGATGGAGGAATTTGGAAGCTTTACAGGCTGATTGCTATTCTGTGTCAGTCAGACAGAGCGAGCAACAGAAAGATTCAGCTGATAACATTGGCTCCTCTCTCTGTAGTGGGTCCCTGCTGATAAAGAGGACTCAGCGAAGCCAGACAAACTCAGACTACAATGGATATTCAAGCCTGCGCACAGTGACCCTCTTGGTATTGACACACAGGGCCTCTGGGTGACTCAGTGTTTTTGTGCAGCCACAGGAGAGCCTTCCATGTCAAGCCTGCAGACATGCCTTGAATTTGAGCACTGTACCTCACTGCATTGAGTACTAAAATTTCTGAGAGCAAGAATACTTTCACTCGTTCTGCAAGACCATGGGTTTGTTGTTATTTTTCGAGGAATGAATGCCTGAAACACAGCTCCCCAAACTGGTCACTTGAGCCTAAATATTCAGTAGAACTTTTAAGGCCTTATCCACTTTTTCATGGATGTGTTCTGTCTACAATAGACACTTAAAACTAGAAAAAAACTAGAAAAACATTTACAAATCATCACTTAAATAAGAAAAAGACACACAGCAGCAAGAGTTTTGGAAGGATAAAATAATTTTGTAATATCTTTATGGTACACCAGAGGGTCGTGGCCCCACACTCTGGAAAACACTATTCTACAGCCATGCTAGCAACTCTTAAAGGCTTTACTTATTGTTAGCATGCATTAGGCTGAGGCTATATAAAAGTTAATAAGTTTTGCAGATTTTGCAGTTGATTAAATATCTGACCTCTTGCAATAACTTGATATATAGAAGTATCACTTGTGTCATTAGGTCTCATCCTATGAGAATCATACATGTTTACATACCTGCTGGTGCTACTCCATTAGAAGATGAAATTTTCTTTTTTGTATATGAAAACCTGCCGGTGGTATTATTGGACAAAAAACAACATGGGTAACTGCATATTCATTTGAACCTTTTGGGGACCATGAAATGTGTACGAAATTTCAAGCAAATGTCTAAAACCGAAGTGGTTGACTGACCAACTGACCAAGCGACAGACGGACCAACCTTTGTCTTTCCTGATGTCGGTGGGTATTAAATGGGTTTTCTGAAGAATGATTAAATACCTGCCTAATCCTATACTGTATATCCCCTTACAGAGTAGAAGTGACAAAGACAAATCCTCTGACCCTGATTCTGTGTCACACACCCATTATAAGTGCATGTTTGGGTGTGCAAACGCTCATGCATGCCAGTGTCTATGTGCACTGTAATTGTGATGAGGCTCTACATTGTAGCTGGATATAATGGCCTCTGGTCATCTCGATGAAGGCTTCTCTTTTACTGGTTTGTGGAGATGAAAAGCATGAAAGGCGACTTTTACTGAAACTAACTTGAAGAGGAAGAGAAGGGATAATTCTCTGTTTGTCAAATATAGTTACACTGAGTGCAACACAGTGAAGGTGGTTATCAAGACAATACAAACAAATACAAGCAGCAGATTCCATCACACACAGCTCTTATTCACACCAAGTGGACGTCTGAGGTGCAAAAACAAAAGTTTTCCTTGTGCGAGGACAGACTGCTGTTTTTTGCTAAGCTTTTAGAGTTTGCAGCACACACAGCTAAAGTAGACGACTAATCAATACAGCAGCCTGCAGGCATGGGAGTCCTGTTCCCTCTTCCCTCTTCCCAACTACTGTATTTCACTGCAGCAAAAAGGAGCTTTCTAAAAAACATAATCTGTGCAGGGCTGGGCGGGTCCTGGAGGGTCTCTGCAGAAAGAATGACTTCACAGAGACTTGTTCTCTTTCCTGTGAGGATCACGAGGCGTCAGAAACAGCAGCTACAGAACAACAAAGATCCAAAAGCTATATGTTAAAAGGTTAACAGATTTTAAATCATTTGACATATTGCTATCCCCACCTTCTGTCCCAAGCCCTCCATCCACTCAACACAGTCATAAAAACCTGAAGCAACAAAAGGAGACACTCACCACTAACACCACCACACCGTCCTGCTACCCCACCCTCTCTGGTCTCAATCAAAACATCCGCACCCCAACCCAACCCACCACTCCCCGCCCCAATCTACATTGTTACACACGGAGAGGGAAAAACAAAAGGAAAAGCGATACACACATGCAGGAAAAGTGGTCTCGATGTGTGACTCAGCTACAAAGACAAATGACCTTCCCTTCAGGTCCTGACAAAACACCCACCAACCGGCCACCCACATATAAAACAACAGAGGGCAAACAAAAGGGCAGTCAGGTCCTTATCTATATGCTCAACTGCATCCCTGAGCCTGTTGCTGGGGTCACAGGTCGACACCACCAAACCTGCAGCGAATCATTTATGGCCAGCAGCAGAGAAAAACAGCCTTTGTTTCAAACACTACAGTCTCAATTTAAAAACAAAGGAAAAATAGTTTCACGTCAAACAGCCGCGATGACTTCAACAGACAACGCTCTATAGTTAATTTCCTCTAAAGGCCTCATTATTGGTGGGATCTGCATGGCTGTTCTGTGTGAGCCAACTCATATTGGAACTACATGGAAAGCGTCAGATATGTTTCCTCAACATGCTCTGATCTCCACAATGCATTCGACAGTGCACACAACAGTGCAAAGCTTAGCTCAGACATGATACGTTTCCACCACACGGAGCAGAAATCGATGCATAATTTCTACTTCACCCCAGGGAAGGGATCATAGGGGAGGACGGGTGGAGGGCAGAAGGGATGGAAAAGATGAGGGTGGGGGGATGGTGGGCTGATGGTATAGAGCACAACTAAAAGAAGGAAAAACCATCTTGAGAGATATTGATTCAGCCCCACCATCCATGTTTACTGCCTCTTTCAAACCCCAGCTAATGCAAAAGAGGAGCAGAGAGGAGAGAGGGGACGAGAGGAGAGAGAAACCTGTAATATATCTTTTCTCCTCACTCAAGACTGACTGATTTACAACCACAGCTGCTCTCTTTTGTGACTCTTTTCCCTGAAACAGATCCCTTTTTACACACACTAGGGTCTAATGAGCATTTTTTCTGAAGTTAATAAATATCAATAAGTGTTCAAGTTTAAATAATTCTTGAATCTGATGATGATTCCCCACCTCAAATCAAAAAAACTCTGCCTCTTCTGTCTGTCTGGTACATTTTCACCAGTATCACCTGAGACTCAGGGGGTCTGAGAACCAGTGTGACTTTGTGCAGGTCCTTCGCTGGGTTTCATTATTTATTCTAAAGGAGGTTAAGTCAAGCAACAGCTTCAAGTCCTCATTACTGGTCCCAGATGACCGAGGAGTCACATGATATCAGCTTGACTTATGCAAATAATCATTGTGAGTAAAATCCCAGAGGGATGGATGGACTGACAGTGAATCAATCATTTCATTTTAGTTAAACTGTGTTGCTACTTGTGAATTTGACAGGGTACCCTTGAGGACAATGTGCAGTTATAACATACTTTTCCACACGAGGAAATATGTTGTCACTTTCCAGGAACATGATACCAGGAAAATGATATTGCTGTCCAGTTTAAGCTTTTTTTCAAATACATTTTACACATAAAAGAAGAAAACAACTTGTAAGGGAGTCTAAAAAATAGTCTTTGCATTGACTTTAGCTAATTCAGCAAACAAACCAAAAAAAAACACAAAACAAAACAAAACAAAGTTTTAAGTCTACCGCAATTTTCAAGTTCAAATAACTCAAATACTGTCAGTGTAAGTGTTGAATGCATAACAACACGACCGATCCCAGAGTGAAAGGAGAGATGTCTCTAAGCTGAAGGCTTCCTGTGGACCTGATGATTTAAGACTGAATCTTTCTTTTTAGATATTTCAGGTTACCATGTGAAGAGTCTGATGTTGATTTCTTTTGGCATCTTCCTCACCCTCAAGCCCTGGGAACAGAACTGACCTGAGATTTGCCTGTTCTCAACATATCACAAATGTCAATTCTTCTGCAGACTGAGTCATGGAAGTAGCTGGGATGACTAACTTATTTTTCACAATCCTCCGCAGCTCTGTGTTGTTCTTTAGAGGGAATTGTTTTTCCTTTGTGTTGGGGACGCTCAACAGAGTAACAAATTTTCAGAAAAAATATCAAATGATTAATTGAACAAGAAAACTGTAGCATGAAATGATTTTATCACTACAAGGCTGCTCTTTCATTTTCTTCATTGATTTCAGGTCTTGTTGTCATTGTGATGAAGACATCGCCATTAGCCATGTGAACACTGCAGTGAGGGCATTCTTCTTCTTTCACCTCCCAGTGTATCCTATTGGAGGTTGATCTGCCCAGAGACAGCACTAACAAGCCAGAACCACGGGGGTAATAGTGCCTCCATCACTGCTTAGGCAGCTATCCAGAGACATACAGCACATGTACACAGAGATACAAGCAATGAGAGAGTGAAGAGGCCTGCAGGCAGAGAGAAAGGGAAGGAGGGAGGGAGGGTGAGGGAGGTGGGTGAAGGGAAAGTATATAGAAGAGGAGAGGACACTACGGAGCAAGAAAATGCTTCTTGCTCTGAGGGCCAAAACACACTTTTTTGATCTTATTTCTGCTTGGGCCCTAATGACTGCAAACAGACGCATGCAGATTTTTTGTGAGAAGCAAACTGGGCAAATAATAAAATAAATATTGCGCTGGTGAACATCTTCAGCTTCAAATGTACTTGCAAAAGGTTTAAGATCAATCTAAAAATATCTCTACTGTTTTGCCATTTCTATGAAATGAGAAGAAAACTTAAGGGACTACGTTAAAATTCAAGACAAATCTTCCCCTCTGTTCTTATTTTATGGTGGGTATTTCCACTCGAGCTGAAACAGCTGATTATTTGATTGGTCAACTAACATAAAATTATTCTGAATCTATTTTGTTAATCAGTTAATAGTTAAAATAATCCGTTTATGTTTATGTTGAAAATTTAAGAGGGATAATTTACAGTAATGAATTGCTTTAGGTTTTGAACATCTGGTCAAATAAAATAATTTATTTATAATGTCACCTTGGGTTCTGGGAAAATGTAAAAGGAGAAAATACTGGAAGATTAATCAATGATGACAGTAATCATTGGATACAGTCCAGATTTCCACAGCAGGATGTTGATCCGTCCATTTCAGTCATCATGGTCTTTGTTATTGGTTTATTGTGGTTCATGTAAAATAGACCCAGACATGAAACACAACCAAGAACAAATGTGCAAAGTTTCGAACAGCAAAATTAAATGAGTCCAGTGTTGCAGCAGCTGAGGCACTGGTGTCCTGAGCGAATTTTGTTTGAAGTCTGTTTGTTTTTGCATGCAAGTGCATGTGCGTTTGTGAGTGAAGTACAAGCAGTACTCTATTCACATTTTCTCTATCAGCAGGGACGTGGACTGAAAGCGGACAACCAGTGCACAGGGACATATGTGTCATTGCAGAACATATGCAATCACAGTGGGAACATGCATGCAAATCTGGTCAGTGTGAACATATGCAACTGCATATACACACTGTGATATTCTGGGCAAATACAGGCTTTAGTCATGAAGTCATTATTTTACATCAGATACAGCAGTCTGTATCCTGTTTAGAGCATGCTGATATAACTTGATATCTGGTAGAAGACATTTTTAGTATGTTTTTGAAAATAAACATGGCCTGGCTGAAAAGAAGATACAATTTAAGAGAAAAAGGACGGTAACAATGGGTAATGGGTTTTGGGTCTTTCATAAGAATATACAAACATTATGAGATAGACCGCCCAATCCCAGAAGCAATTCCAGTTTCCATTTGCAGTTTCCCTGCCCTTTTATAATGCACCGCTACCGAGCACAGAGACAGTGAATGATGTGATGTTATTGTAGTGACAGGTTTGAACTTGCCATTTGGTCTCATATTTATAAAGCGGGCAACAGACAGACAGAGAACCGGGCTTTCTGTTTTTGTGGAAGTAATATCACCTCGGGAAAATGTTCCCTCTCAAAAATGCAGACAGACAGATAGACGGACAGACAGACGGGCAGGTGGGGAAGCAGAGAACACAATGGATGCAGATGTTAACGGGCGACAGATCGCAACAAAGAGCGCTGCTGCTATATGAACAGAGTTATAGCTGACCTATTCCCCACTATAAAACCCTTTACTATACTCTCTCCATACTATCCTTTGCCTTTATACCTAATAAAGCAGAGTCCAAGTTTTTATCTGTCTGCTTCTCTTCATCCTCTGTCTTATAATATTGTCTCCCATCACTGCCACATCATCCATTAGTTCATAAGTGTAAGATATAAGCTGGACAGTGCTCTGCTGCCACTGGCTGTATCAGGCTGCCTTCCATTTGTCTGTCTGCTGTAATCTGCACAAATATTTGAACTTTGCATGCAAGTCAAAACAAAATTTGAAAAAAAAGGGGAGAGAAAAAAAAGTAATAGATGTAAATACATTACATAACCACGCAAGCGTAATGTAACAAGGCGAGTGCTGTCAACCACAAAGGCAAAATATGTGATGTGTCGGGTTATTTTTTAATTTGACTGAGAATATGTCAGTCAACTGTACAGGGTTAGATCCTAATTATTTGTGTGATGTTCTTATTTCTCTTATCTGATTTTTTTATATGTCTATATGAGATGTGATGTGTGAATATAAGTAAATAAGAATGAACACTATGAATTATTTTCATATCACATCAACAGCCAATAATTATCTGCTTTTCATGGCTGATACCAATAAGATAAAGGATAAATTTACATCTTTGTAAATTAAGAAGTTGATTACTTGTAGTTTGTGCACATCTGAGGGTAAGAAAGAAAAGATGGACGATTTAATAATTCAAGACACACACCGACCTAAATTAAAGCTATTCTAACTGTGAAAACATCGACGTTGGTCGGTATCATGTTTGTCTTTCTGGGCTTTACTGCGGAGCTCCACCCAGGTGCAGCAGTT
>JAUZTA010000028.1:3151928-3165602 GCA_034780835.1 Ctenochaetus striatus | reverse complement strand
ACACCCAGTTGGCGAAGCGTAGGCGAGGCGCAGGGCATGTGCGCCGCGCCTGCGCCTGGTCTACGAAATTAGAGCCCACAGATTATACATCAGAGTCCAGATGTATTTGACATGGAGTATATATGGGGTTAGCATTTCAGCCTTGTTTGCACAGCATTCCTTTGCCCCATGATTTAAACCAGGTCTGTGAGGCTTTGCTGTGGTGCTTTCAGCTAAATGCTGAAAATAACAATGCTAACATGCTCATGATGAGCAAGGATAATTTTCTGAATAGTAAGTACTTTGACCTGCAAGTGGCACTAAAGGAGAGGTGCTCCAACATCAAGCTTGATTGATTGCTAAAAGCCTAACCATAAACAATAGTAAAAAAAAACTGTTCATTGTATTTTGAAAATTATTTACAACTTGTTTTTTTTATTTTTACTCAAATAGTTATTCTAAAATTTTTCATGGAAATATTTGTACTTTTACTTATGTATTTTTAGTCACTGTGTCCAGCATCTTCAGCTTTCGTAACTGATGGATTTTATTAATGGACATAAGGTCTGGAGCTCAGGCAGTTCATATTTCACATAGTATAAAGGATAAACTCCAGGTAACAATTATGGGTAACAGAAAATGAGAACAGATGGAAGGAAAAAAAGAAGTAAAGATGAAATCTAGCAGACATGAATGCAGACAGAAAGCCGCCCTGCCAAGTAGAATAGAGACATTATTGGATACCGTGACATAACTGCAATTTATTGTTTGGTGTTAGCGTTTTCATCTGCAGCAGCACAATCAAAACCATTGAACATGACAGAAATATTTGGAAACACCCAAGAAAGCTATCAAATATGAAAGGCCTTGTCAAATAACTCAAGTGCTAACTCTTTCGCTCCATGCCATCTCTTTGTTAATATCAGGCTTTACAAATGCAACAAGATTATGGCGTTTTAATAGACCTCCGCAGGATCAAACGATCCACACATTAAGTAATAATACTCACATAATGATCCCCATTAATCTAAGTCCATTAAGGACAAAAGGAGTCTGCACTATTCATATGCTTTTTTTTCAGTCATTCCTCTAAATTGCCATTGTTAAATAAATACAAATTCTTATGAAAACTACTAATAAAATATTTATTTTAGCAATATAATGAATTTAACATTTATGTTAAGTGTTCAGGGAATCTAGCTGTGTAAGTCCATATTACATTATGCAGTGCGGTACACTGAAATGTGTTTGCATTTGAGAGCTACTTGAACATGGACAATAATCATCAATAATTTGAGCACATAGCTCATGTGTTTACCAGCTGAATTCTGTATCAAAGGAATGACAGAGGCCAAATATGTGCTAATGACTCCAGCTCTTTATGATAAATAGCTTTTTCCTGCTGCTTGGATTTCATTCTTGAATTCTGACTCGAACTTCCTGTCAGCGTCCAAAGCCAAAATGTTTGAATTTTTGTTCTGCAGTCATCTGTGCATTTTAAATCCTGTTCATGTCTTTGGTGTTTTATCAGCAAGGGGCAGAATGAAGGCTACTTATAAAATCACAAAAGATGTCACCCTGATTGTACAAAAACTTTCCCTGAACTGAACTTTGCTGAATATTTCACAATCAACAACAGTGACATTTGAAACTAGTGGCTAAATGAGAATAAAAGCCCAAAAAATAAAATGTGCTGTACCATGAAAAGGGGTAAAAAAAGCTATTTTTTTCTATTTTGATTGTGATAGTGTTTGGTATCGTATTTCACTCTGTTAAATTTAGTCTTAGTATTGCTTTGACGGAGAGAACGGGCTCTTAGAACAGTTTCCATGCATGGAGGAAGACTAAAGTAAAATGTGTCAGATAGACACGGACTCATGTCTAGCACACGTGATAAAGACGTTCTGTTACAAAACCATTATTGCACAATGTATTGCTAATTGTTTTTTTTTAAAAATTAACATGAAATAATAATATTTGACTCACTTAGATGTTGTCAAAAATTCTCCTTTTGCTCTGACTCAAATGCAAAAGAATCGCAGAACAGTTGTCTTTACTGGTAATAGTCGACTGCAACTCTCACTTTTCTTAACACTTAATAACATTAATAATCCTGTTAAATATTATTTTTTGCTCTGTGAAGACACTTACCAATAAAGATTAAAAAAAAATCTTGTAATAAAACCACAGCTACGCAAGAAATTAAATGTTATGCTTCTGAATTAAAATATTGAGCCTCAGTTCCTCTCTTACCTTTAGCCCGATGCTGAGTTCCACCTGTTTTGATGCAGCAGTAGAAAAAACAGACAATGACCATCCTACAGGGCAGCATGGTGGCCTGATCACTCTGTTAGTTGCATGTAACTCCACCTGTTGACACACAGGGCGCTCTGCTGTTGCATTTCCTCCCCTCTCTTTCTTGTGCATCTGCAGTCTCACATGACATCGGACTCTACACGTTCTTCATCACTTATGTTCTCTTACTCCATCTGCCCTGTGGACTGTGTTTTCTCTCCCCCTCCCATCCCACATCTAAACTCCCCCTCTCTCTCTCTTTCTCTCTCTCTCTCTGCTTGTTATAAGCCAACTTCCTTTAGAGCTTTCAGCTGGTTGTCTTCGGGTTAGTTTTCTGCTCCTGATGTGTTGGTTTGTTAATGTCATCTCATGTCCTTGTTGTGTCGTCTATCGTCCTTCCATTTTTAGCAGCAGCATTTTGCTTTCTGGTTTTTATTTCTTGTAGTAGTCAGTGTTTATCATCTGAGTACTTCACACAGAATTAACTTTTTTTGTCCCTATCCTTAAGTCATATTAAAAACCACCACTGTGTTAATGCAAGTTAACAATACAGTACTGCGATGCAGCATGTGCACAGTCATCGACGGTCATTGACGGTCATCTGCAACTGTCATGTTCAGCTTTGAAAGTACTTATTTTAAACATTCTGTCGGTCCAACACAAATATTGTTGCTTTTTTTAAAAAAAGGTGCTATATGTAACATTTAGCACAAGTTACAGAATGCTTCCTGTATAAATCGAGAATTAGTAGTGTGCACTTTATAAACAGGGCTGATGTGTGTGCCAGGAGGTTCAAGAGTGTAAGGCAGTGTAATGAAGTCTGACTGAAAGGCATGAAACTATTCCCATACCGTGTTTGAACTTGGCCTGCTTGGGTGAATAACCATGAATCCTGGCACCTAAATCATGTCAGACCTGTCCATTATTTGTATATATACATTATGGCTGATTAGACAAACCATGTTCAAAGAAAATCTTGAGAGTTAAAGTGGAGGATTTTACTGTTATTAGGGCCAAACATGGAGCACCTTTAAAAAAAATCTTGTTTATCTTGGCTTCTTTGTGGGTTTGCAGAACTAATTTAAGTGAGACCATGTTTATTGTCCTTTTGGAGCTGTGTTTGTGTACCTGTGAAGTCAAGCTTTGCTCTGTTTTCCCCAACAACATGATCCCTCAGTGGGTTGGAGCGTTTGTGATTGTGCTGGGATGACCACCGGCAAATGCGCTCGGTTTGTGGTCCTCAGGAGGACAAATGTTAAAAGTTCACACCTCATGAATGTAAAACTCCGCTAAGTGATTATATTTAATCATACAATGAACGCACCCCAAGTTCTGGAAAGAAAACATATGCAGAAACCACAAAGAAAGACTTTGTTCACCGCTTGGCACAGTTCACCCTCTCCACAAGCCTCGGGAACAGTTACGAGAAGTGCAACCTTATAAAATAACTTGTTTGTTCAAACACTATTTTAACATTCAGTTATTTCACTTGGGCGTACACACTGACGCCAACACGTGAGCACAGCACACATATTTTGGCCCTTTTCGATGCTCAAATATGTTTCAATGAAAGTCAGAACCGGACGGGGCTGTGCCTCAAACTAAGATGTGGCAGTCGTGCTGCTGCAGAGGAATGCAAACCCAGTCTGTGCTGAAACTGGCAAGAGAACTGTGGCCTCTGCAAAACCTCCAAGAACTACAGCTCAGGAACTTAAACAAGCATATTATTCTTTCAATGGGCAAATTAAATGAAAATGTTGTTCTAGGCTATACCCCAAATAATTTCCTTTTTATATTGGTGTGCTTAGTGAGTGACCCAGAGGCTGATAGAGCCCCAGTGTTTGGACTGGGTTTGTATTTTTGAACATATTAAATAAGAAGATGATCGCCCGGTGAAATGATAATAAGTCAGTAATTATAATAACCAAAACTTAATGTGAACAATGTTGCACTTGAACTTCTTCCTTAACAAAGAGCAAGTTGGCAGTGCTGAGGAGAATAAAGATTTAAGACAGAAGGACAGGACATGCCTGTGGAATGACAGCGGTTACACAACAGAAAAGTGTCCACGTAGTTCTGACTGCAAATCCTGCAGAATATCATCCACAATCTCAGTTTAAAGCTCAATGCAGGCTTAGTTCTATAGTGTTTAATGTGAAGGGAGTTCTGAACGACGTTTGAGTGAATCTAACTATTTCCTCGAGTTTTGAAAGTAAGTAAAATTTTGAGATATTTGCACTTTTTGTCACTTTGCCACTTTCTGTTTCCTGTCCATTACACCACAGAGGGAAATGTGTATGTTTTTTTTTTTTTTTTACTGCTGTGGCTGCCAGGTGCTTTATATTGCTGTTTTTTATTAAAGCTGTGATCAGTTTATAAAACATGGTACATAGCTGAAGACTGAACAACTTAATGTTATGCCAAAAAGTTAAAAATAGCTCCACCATGACCAGCTGCAACATTAAGATGCTGTTTTTATCAATAAAATAATTCTGTTTTATAAACTATAGTAATGTAACACAGACATTTTTTGCATAAAAAGTATGCTTACAACTTGTATTATCACTACTTTATATACAATTTGTTGAAAACAATTTCCTGTTGTATTTTTAACATTTCAGTGAAGGACTTTGACAAGTAATGGAGTATTTTTATTAAGTGGTCTTGCTGCTTTTTCTTTACTAAATGTAAGTACATACTTTTCCCTGTGAGAGTGAATGAGTGGGTGAGTAAAGTGATGCTGGACACGGTGCTTTCTTTTTTAATGGCGGACACTCTAACGTGTCACACACATGTGCAACTAATAATCTTAATTGTGGCTGCATTTCATTCTGAACCATTGTTAAGGACAGTTGAGCATGCTGGCTCAGTTACATGGCAAAGTGCAATTAAATGGAGCAGAGACATCATTAATGTTATTAGTAACATCGGTGCATAACACTGTGGTCTGTTTGTTTTTTGAATGATAGCCAAGTATGCACAGTAAACACCATATAACCTGTGAAAACTTGCTGCGGGGGACATGTAAACATAGCTGCATATCATAAAATAACACTTCTTTTCCCTTGGAGCAGGTTCAGGGATGTTCCTAACAAAATACTGTTGCATTATGGGAGTCAGGTTAACCCTGCATCTGCTATTGCAATTCTTACCATGCTTTCTTAAAGTCTGTTTTTTCTTAGCCACCCAGGGTCATGGAAGTGCAACACTACAGGGTCAAGTCTCCCTCTCAGAGTCACTTCAAGTACTACGGTAAATAAACAGAGCCAGTGAGTAGATAACTGACACTGTTGGAGACCAAAAGTTTCTGAAAATCCCAATGTCAACACTGGACTTCAAAATACATAATAAGATAGTGAGTATAGCAAGTATAGTGAAAGAATGTGGTTTAATTTAACTGTAGTAACTATGCTTCTCCACTAGGTGGCACTATTTGTCTGCATTAACTCTCAACTGTTTCCTGCCCCTCAGGAAACCCCAAATCAGAGTTTTTGGTTCAGTTCCTTCTACTTACTAACATTAATATGATAAAAACAGGAGAATGTGTTGCTGATGCGAACATGCATCACATTTCCCCACTCAACTCAGAAAGTGAGTGACACGTGATCTTGGCAAACTATTATATGCATAACTTCCATATTAACACATCAGCATTTTCCATGCCAGTGTTTTAAGATACTGTCTGCCTTCAAACACCCTGGTACTACAGGCATCCTTGCTTTTTTTTTTTTACAGACCATCTGTCAGCACTTTGCAGTTGTATTGTGCTGCTGCTGACTTCAGGCCAAACCCAGTTTATGATCCATTCAGCTGCCCTCCTGTTTTTAAAATGATACTAACTTCTCATAATTTCTGACTTCTGGGACACACTCCCTGACAAGATTTGCTGGCTCAGTAACGCATCACCTAGCCAGACAGTCAAACCCATCGTCCATCTGTTCCTCGTAGACACAGAGCACAAGCGTATAGCCACGGCTGTAATTAGCTACATGGTGAAGTCTAAAATCCCCTTAGACTGCAGTCAGAACGTGACTTTCTGGGACAGTCCGCATCCAAATCGCAACCAAAAATAGCAATGTGGGAACAGAACAGACTTGGATTCTGGACTGGACAGTTACCGTACTTTGACAAATGACCTGAGTTTTTGGATTTTGGGTTGCAACAAATGCCCAGGTCTATCAGGACATCAGAACAAAAACTGCATTGTTGTGCACTGAGTGCTCTGAAGGTATTTTTGCTGTCTTCTATGGCAAAGAGACAACCTGAAAAGAAACGGAAAAAGTAGGTATAACAGCTTTTGAGTTGAAAAAAATACAAATTTTTCTGTGGGGAATCTGTACAGTACAGTAACTTACACTCGAAGAAGATTTTATGTGATATACAACTAGGACCAATCATGTTTTTTAATGCATAACTTAATGTTTTTTGATATAATTTTCTGTATGTATAACATAAATCAATGTTTATGATATGTATTATACATGATATATTATAAGCCCTCTTTTGCATTCTATGGGTAATACTTACTTTTAACAACATTCCTGCATTTTCCCCCTAAAAGTGTACATATGCATAGCCAGCCAAGAAGGATGTTGCTACCTAAATAGGTCCCATTTCTTATAAAAGAAAGCATCACTGCTGCCTGTCATCCAGTTACCCCTCTCAGTAAATGATGTAGGAAGAGAAGGGTCCATATGCAGTTGCAATATCATAATTTTTGTTTTGTTTTTTATATTTTTAACTCTTCATATACTGTAAATATACATCACAAATGGTAAAAAAAAAATACTTGAACTCAATAACCTCAATTTTAAGTTATTGTTCTCAGTCGCCAACTTCCATACTTACAAAAACTTACAGAAAATGACTGCAAGCAAAACCTTTAATACAAAGTTTTGTGTTATTGCTCGTCATTTTATCAAAGTAGTTTTTCAAAGATATCAACCTTGAACGCTCAGCCTGCAGAGAGACACACAGCCAGCCTCATATTCCAGACCCATCTGGTCTGAACCTCTCTCTTATCTCTGAGAACGACAGATGAGTTGTCTGCAGTGGCAAGGTCTTGAACAAGACCCTCATCCCTCACATTCAGTTCTCAGAGTCTTTGAGTTTTTTTCTGTGTGCTTTAATGAATATATTCTGTGTGTCTGCAAATGCTTTGCCTGATCCACAGTGGACATTTATGCAAATTCAAGGTCTTTTGCTTCTTTAGTCACATATCCCTCTTCCCCAATATCTTCTTTAGTTTTTCGGGCTTTTGACGCCTTCTCCCATCTGTCTCGACCTTCACATAAGCCACCTACCATCCACTGTCTCTTTTATCAAACACAAAACATCATTATTATTTCAGCACTGAACAGGGGATACTTCAGTTTCAACCAGCTCACTTTAATTCCTACAAAGCAAGCTTAGTTCCATGTCTTTCTCCTAGTTAAGCCATAGTAATGGCTCAATAATGTGGGCAAGTGACCATAGGGCTCTGCTTCAGGCTGCACAGACTCTCACAGTTCAAGGCCATTAGTTCTGTTATGAATGAGGGTCCTGCTGAGAGCTGGGAAGTGGGTCTGTTTCTCACAATGCAGGCCGAAATTATTCATTCAACCATTCTTTTAATCTTTTAGTACCCATAAAACAAAATATCACAAACAAAGAAAACAGGAAATGGTGAGTTATAGTCATATTGGTGTGTAAACATAGAAACAGTTTTCGACATGCAAACATTTTTATGTTTTCATTTTGTTTATGCAGGCAAACACAACCACACACTCACAGACCAAGAGCCATTAAAATGTCAATATAAACTCATTAAAGGATATGAGGCAAATGTTTATGTTGCCTTTAGTTTATAGAAGGGGTGTGGCAATATCTTAATAAGCCAAAGTTTAATTGAAGTTACATTAGGGCAAGTGCATTTTATATGAGGTTTTTCCACAGGCTGATGGATATTCTATTAGCTCCTTCCAGCATTAATTGTCTCCTTCATTCTCTTTCCCCTCTAATTTGATACTTGATATGGATTCTCCTTTCCTGTCTTTGTCCACATTCCTCTTCCCTTTTTGCAATGCAAGTGTGCGTCAGTTATGCAATGTCCGTATCAGTCAGTCTACCACTTTTGGCCAGATTGAAACATCACAAAATAAATTTCTTACAGCAATTTCTAGTGAAGAGGATTTGTGTAACTGACTTTTGTGACTTTTCCTTCACTTTTTTTGTTTTTTTTGTTTTTGATTTTCAAATAATGCCTCAAAAACTATGCTATTGAAGAGATTACAGAGACTATTTGTGAATTAAGCATGACTCTCTTAAACTGTAACTCAAGTGAAGTCTCAACCTTTTGTCTAGCATCACCAGCAGGTCCAAGTCTCAGTGTTTCCAGTATTTAAATTCATGATCAAACAACTGCAAAACTAATGACATTCTTATTCCTAAACTTCAGCTATACTTTATGTTTCAATACTGCTAGCTAACAAATGATAGCAACCTCACATGCTAAGCTAAGATGGTAAACATGGTAAACATCATGCCTGCTTAACATCCGCGTGGTGTATTAATATTTCAAAATTAGCATGCAGACGTTAACAGTTAGCTAACAAAGTTACTACAGTAGTTGTCTTGCATTTCCTTTTTTCTTTAGCTGTGTCTAATGCACTACTTTGTTCCTGTGTGGCAGGTACAGTCTTACCTTTGGCCACACACAGAAAAAGCTCAGTTCATCTCAGTCTGATGGCTTTCTTCCTCAGCACCTCATCACAAATAACAAGGCAGCTCAACCAGACATTTTTGTGTGAACACACAATAACAGTAAAAGCAAATCCCAAGAACAAATGACTTGAAGCTGGTATAATTGGGAAATAAATGTGGAATGATTATTTCCACAGCTGTGCACATGCGGCTCTCTCTTTGGGCTGCAGTAAATTTATGTACAGCATCAGGAAAGCTGAGCTCGAAAGGGAGACAGAGGGACTAAGAGTGTGCTGCTTCAGTGAACAGGACAGGTTGAGCTGCGACTGCAGGGGGAGATGAGTTGAAGGTTAGTTGTAGGTGATTGATGGCGTTGCCTGCAGCGCTGTCATTGAGTAATTGACCTGGAGTCATCTGAGTTGTTAGTATTGAATCAAGATTCTGTAATGAAATCATAGACCCAGACGGTGCTAAACACAGGGATTCGGCTCAAACGCAGAGAGAATAATGAGGTTACCACTGCACTCATGTTTCATGACCATGTGTGCAGGTATCCTGATTGTCTCTGTGGAAAAGACAGGGAGGAATATTCTGTCATACATTTTCTTCTCTTTCAAAATTTATTACAAAATTATTCAGTGATTTAAAGTCTGTGAAGGATGTAGACAGTTTTATGACCTACAATGATATGATATTGGGATCTGTATCTTTGTCCTCCAGGAGTTTCCACCTCTCTTTTTCCTCTCCTCTCATTGTGTGCATAATGTTCTCATCTCTCTTCCTCTGTATTGGCCTGTTCTTATCTCCTATCGGTGTGAATGATGTGCTTGAGCTTTGCCTCTTGTGAGTTTGTGTAGTCTGTCCTCCTTCCAGGTTTCTACTGTGGGAGGAGGTCAGGTGATTTGAAACTATTTGGCAACACCTGAAGTTGCCTTTTGCTCTTCTGGATTCAATTAACAGATATGTTTATACTCATAATAATAATAGTAATAATCTATAAAGTTATAATTTTGTTATCCTGTTGCCTTACAGTAATTTTACAATGGTAGTCTATTTTGTATAAACATAACTATTTGTTTTTTCTGAGATTTCATTAATTTTTTTCAGCAATACAGGCAAATGAATGATTGTTGATATAAGACTATATACATAAAACTCACCTGTTTGTCTCAAATATTTGTAGTTTACGAGGGGGCTTTAAGAGAAATAGAAATGAATTTTGATAAATGTAAAGGCTTCTCTCTTGAGGGCATTATGGCAGAGATGTTCTATTATAATTTATCAAACATACTTCATAGAAAAGATTAAATTTAAGAGAAAAGACTTTCATATTACTAAAAAAGTACATATTCGTCTCCAAACTACAACGTTTTGTACATTTTTTTATCACTACTGATTCCCCCAGTTCTCAGACAACAAAATCCACAAAGCTTTACAAAAAAGCTTTTAATGATAGATGACTAATAAGACTATGTTAAGCTTGGATGATACACTGGCCTCATGGCAGGACACATTGTTTTACTGGAATAAGATTTTGTGCAGCCTCGAATAATTCTGAAGTCACATGCAACACAGTTTCACTCAAAACAACTTCTCTGTCTACGGGAAGGTTGGGTGGGTGGCTCTCTGCGTCTGTGGTCTGACCGCTAAGTGTGTCACGCACTAAAAGGAAAGTTTGGTTCAGTTTATGAGCAGGTATTTAGTTCTTTATTGTCCTTACTGAAAATGATCATTTTGAGTAACCCGCTAAGTTTCATGGCCTCAGGGAGCAAATCCCAGCAAACACACTCCTTCACTTTCACCCTCTTTCTCACTCAACTACTCTTGAAAAATGAGTGAGTGTGCACATTTTCTACATGCAAAAAATTCATATGAATAAAAAAGAAAGAAAACGGTGAAATATACAAATTACACAGCACATTCTGATTTAGCAGCGCGGCAACACAGCCAAGTCTCTTCATGGGTGCGAGCGCCGAATGGTCAACAATGTGACTAACGGTTTGTCAAAGGTAGAAACAAGGATATGAGCAACACACTGCAAGACCTGGATCTCTGACCTCTGGTTACAACATCCCTGCTATCCTAGAGAACTGGCAGGAAACAGATCAGTGCTGACTCAACGGGAAAAACAACCACAGAAATGTTTAATCCACAAAGGCAATATAAATATTTTTTATCAGGCCTCAAACTGAAAGGAAATCAGGGGACTTGAACTGCAGCTTTCACTGAAGTTCACCTTTATTCAGATATGGGAGATAAAAACAGGTTGGTTTTAGATACAGACGAGCTGTAGTCAGCTAACAAGTGATTTCTAATCTTTTACATGGCATATGTGGGTGTAAATTTGGTGGAGTTGAGGAAACAAATTTGTGCTCTCATTCTTCAAACACTGATGAAAGACTAATGAACCAAAACTTCACTGTCTAATAAAAAACAAAACAATGACTGTATTATGAAGTGGCCTCATCTGTTTCAGAGTCTCATTAACTGGCCCACGCTGACAGGTTGTTAGCTACAATTTTACGTGATTGCAATTTAAAGTAGGTGGGACGCTTGGATGATGATATATAAAAAAAATAATGCGTTATAAAACGAAGGCATGATTGTCTGGACTTTTGTAATCATGAAGATTGTACATAATTAGAGTACACTGGAAATGTGGATCCAAATACACAAATGAAGTCGGTTCTTCTGTATTTTTTGCTTGTGGCAAATTGACAGTGGAATTACTTTTATTTCGTGATTTTATCTACTTTTGTAATTTAAAAGATGAGAGTAGCTCTTTAACTACGGTATCATTAAATGATTCCTGTGTGTTGGACTGGCTCCACATGTAGTCGTTTGGGTTGCTTAATGATCATTCTGGGAAACCGTCATATTTCCTCTCTGACTGTATCTCCATGGACATTAACAGTGGCTAACTTTTTTTGCGTTCGTAAAAGGTGATACGTGAGAGCAGCTATTTGATCTCATTTGTTCTCAGAAGAAGATGATGTGTGTGTGTGTGTGTGTGTGTGTGTGTGTGTGTGTGTGTGTGAATATGTCATTGAGATCAAACCCATGCTTTTGTTACCTCATGTTTTCCTTCTGTATTAAGCTTCAGGGTAAAGAAAGCACAGCAGTGAGTCACATGTGTATTCTTCTGTCTACTGTAAGTGTACATCTGAACATGTGTAAAACATAGTAGATTTAATGATAGAGCTAATTTACACATAATTTCCATGATTTAATGGCAGTATCATTGTGTATCTCTTGTTTCAAGTTAATCCATCAGCCTGATAAATTACTGTAGAACTTGTCTCCGAGGACGTCTGGAGGAAGTAGTTTGCAAGTTTCGCTGTCTGTTTGGACACAGACACCCATAAAGTTCAGACCTCACACTGCTTAAATCAAACTTTGCCACAGCCTCACTTTCCACCAAGTGAATGCTGGGAGAGAGTCCAGGGCCCTGTGAACATAGAATAAAGAAAGTAGGCAAGAAAAAGAATAAATAAAGGAATGAAATTTTGCCGCATTGGTAAACATTGGATTTACTTTTGTCTTGTTTTGACAAAGCTGAAGAAAAATCAATTGAGATCTTGAAACTTGTGTAAATGTTCCTGACAATTGCTATCTCTGTAGCCAATTTTGACTGCACATTTGAGGGCAGGCATTTATGTTTTAAGATCTTGATGAAAATGTCTTCGTCCAGAAGAAAAAGAAACTAGACTGGTGCGTTAAAAGCTGACCTAATGCATTTATGGTAACATGTTCACAATGAAAAAAGCCAGCATGTTGATGTCAAGCAAGTATGATGTTTACTATGTTAGCATGCTAACATTTATTAGCGCTTATTAGCACTCAAGACAGAACCTATATGTTTTGCAGACAAATTAATACATTTCATAATGAATTGATTTCATAAATCAGGTGATTCAACCCACCAAAACCTTCTGGTACTGTAGACTTTGAAACTCAAACCTAACCTGAAACAGTCACTGGGAATTTTATTATCATAAAGACAAAGCAAACTGTGTAACTAAACGGAGTAGGTTGCTGAAATCTGATTATGATGCTAAGTATTGATCAAACTACAAATCCAACCTGATGATGGTGCTTGATGAAAAATCTGAGATTGACCGAATTAGCAGGCTTCATCCTCTGGTTTATGGTTTATAAATGTCATCCTATGTACATATATATTAGTACTGGGTTTAGAGTCGAAATGTACTAGAAATTAAAGTTTAAGACTGCATGAAAAAAGAAAATGAAAAGTTTAAAAAATTTCCCAACTCTCACTGCTGTAATTATTTTGGTGTGTGATCATCATGAGAAAATTTGTGTTGAAAAGTCCCTTTGTAAATAATTCCACTGTGATTCTGACTCTGGTTTTTGTTGGCTTCACTTAGAGCTAAATGTTGATCATAAGATGTGAGTATCCATTACAATTTAAGGTCATTATATCATTACAACAATTGCCATGTGTTTAATAAAAATGTAGTCTCACCCTTTTTTCCTTGACCCTTTCCACTAAGTCAACTGCTGCAAAAAGAAGCTGGTGGTTGTTACAGTGAAGAAGAAAAAATTACTTCTGATGTTTCTGTGTCATTCAGTCCAAACCTATTGAACTGATTAGTTTAACTGTGAAATACTGAGACATTTAGATTAATAGTACCTTGTAATAAATGTATAACTCTGTACTCCTAAGACAGTGTTAATTGTCCTCTCTCTCTCTCATGC
>JAUZTA010000028.1:3135903-3148695 GCA_034780835.1 Ctenochaetus striatus | reverse complement strand
ATTTTTTTTTTTTTTTTTTTTTGGCAATATATAAAAGTGCTGGCTGCAGCTTCTCAACTCATCACAGGCGGTAACAAATGTTGTTGTGTGGCGGAGGAGGGCAGTGGCCTGCTGGTGAATATATTGCTGCAGTGTGGACTGTAAATTAAACATCAGATAAAACCCAAGCGGCAACCTCCAGGGTTGAAAACTGAAGCCAACATCAAGTGCCAAAACCTGCAGTTCTGCGAATGACCACTTGAGGCTGTCTTCAAAAGCAATCAAACCCCATAGTCAATGTCAAAATGCTCGACTTCACTGTAGAAATAAGCATGTTTACAGCCTGGTACGAAGATGGTTTTGGTGCCTTAAGTTAATTTACTTGTTAATCAAAACTGCGAGGGAGGTGAATTTTAATATAGCTTACTTATTTAAGTTATAATGGAGCTTGATTGTCACTCTGTTTGAGGTAGCAGCAGTTGCAGCTGTCTGCTAGGCTCAACAAAGTCAATGGTAGTAATTTTAATTCTCTGCCATTCTCAAGTTTCAAAACACTACTGTACAAACCAAAGGGTGATGTCATGGCGGCACTGTCCGCTGTTTAATATACTGTCAGTGGTTAAACTTTTATCTTCCTTTAAGGCTGTGGGAATGTGGAAGCGGAGTCGCAGAGGCTCATGTGAGTCTCTGTGAATAGCAAGGCAGCTGAAGTCAAGGAGGTGCAACTCATGCTGGGATGTGAAGAGGAATAAGCTGCTGATGAAGAATTGGGGATTTTTCTAGAGGAGGTTTAGAAAAGGGAGGGTGAGCAAATGGATAAATAACTTGTTTGTATTTTTTTCAAATACAGAGGAAAAGAGTTTTTCTTGAACCTCTTCTGGTGGAAGAATCATGGAGAGCTTAATCAAAAGCAGACCCCAAAACAGGAGCTAGGATTTTTTTTTTCCTCTTAAAATGATCAACTGCCACTTTCAGTTTTTTTGTCTGCACTTTGTCTCTCATCTCTCACCTCAGCTGGATCAGGCTGAAAGTCTGGCACCGGGCATCCTGATAATAGGAGAAAATGAGAGAAACGGAAGCCGTGAAAGGAAATATCCCTTCAAATGTGCCCCCTTCTCTTTTTTCCCTCCCTCCTCTCTGTCCCCACTCCAACCTCTCAACCTCTATTCCCAGGCTGCACACCAAGCTGGGCCCTCCATGGAGAGCAGGAAGCTGGACTGGGAACTGGGAGCCTGTCTCCAAGCCAAGGAAAGTGGGTATGAGATGTCTGCCTAGGAGAAGGTGGCCACTTTCCCAACTATGAGCCAGAGTCAAACTGACAGCCATGTTCAAGAGACCCAGGGGAAATTACAGAGTCTGAAAAACCTTCGTGCACAGGGGCACGACGTGAAAACCAGCACCCAGTGGATGAGCATAATAACACACACTGTGCTCCCCGGCCCCTTCATATGGGGAATAATTAAGCAAATCTCTATCAGGCACACACAGAGCCTGGGAAAGATTTGGGCTTATGTGTCTTTTGGGGGACTTGGCTGTGATGCAATCCAGAAAACTTTGAGCATCCAAGTTTTGTCACCGAGCAAAAAAACCACCAAACTTTTCTCCCCATGATAACAGATGAACACTGTCTTTGCCTCCCACATGTTTTATGTATTATTATGAAATATGTTGTTCATTAAACAATTATGAATACACTTTATATTTCGATGTTGTTACGAGCTGTCAAATACTTCTACAAAATCTCTCTATGCACCAGGGAGCTGTTTTTCCTGATCTAATTCACTGCTTTGCCACTGCATGTGCAAGAATACCGTAGTGCAGATTTCAAAATTGTTATTGTGGCATTTTCTTTTGTCAGATCCCACGGAAAAAAAAAAATGTACATTGCGCTTATGGGAAGAAACCTATTTTAGTATGAAAATCCAGTTATCCACAGCCAGTTTGAGCTGAAAATTAGAAACTTGTGACAAGTCTCTGGCTGTCTCTGATTAGTAGTGTGTGAACAAAGACATGCTTTATTTTCTGAACTGTGATTCATTGAACGAAGGAGAATTATGTAGACTCCAAGACAGGCAGCTAAATGAAGCAACCTATGGTCAAGCTGCTTTCATATAATTGAAAACACACTGTTTACTTGCATTCCTGCGGCCGGGAAGAGGCTTGTTTTCAAGAGGTTAACCTCTCTCTTTTTGTCCTGTGTGTGTCATGCGTGAATTACAGTGAAGGAATAAGATTTAACATCTTCCACTCTGTTCTCACCCTGAGAGCTCCTTGAGGATGTTTCGACCACATTACCATTGTGGAATGTCTTAAACATTAGTTTGATGCTAAGAAATTGGATTTGAAGTGTGGCAAAGGGCTGTTTTTTGTGTTTGGCCCAAGAAGTTTCCATAAAACATGTTTTGAATTTGAGTTAACAGAACATGTAATCTCTGTGGGACTATTGGGTTGATTCAGAAAGAGTCATCACATTTTTATTTATGACAAGACAGACAACAATAATAGAATTAAAATAATAACACTAGATCTCATTATATGAACCACAATGCCCCCAATCCTCTCTCATCTACCCCATTAAGAGTCAATTTTTTTACTCATGTATGTGTACCTTTAGTATTAAGGTTTTTATACAGTTTTGTATGCAGTGTTTTTGTGGTGATTATCTGTTTTTGAGAGCCTGCTTACATTTTAATGCAGTTAAGATGAGTGAATTTCGGTGGTAAACAAAACAAAACAGAAATAAATCATCAGAAACATTAAACAATCTGTGTCCCTGTTACTCTACATGATCTACAACTTCAGCGTTGAACAGTATTCGTTTCAGGGGCTTATTCAGTAAAAGAAATGCTGATTATTCTATCGGTTACCCAAAGTAATGGAGACACTTTCTAAGAAGAGAAGGTTTAGCTGACTTTTTCTTCTTCTTCAGGAACGCCAGTGTTGGTCTGTCGGTCTGTTGCGCCACCACTTTGGTCCAAACTAAAATATTTAAACAACTATTGGACAGAGACAAATTCTGCACATACATTTATTTACATTTATTTCATCTACTTAGTAATGCTAAATTAAGTACGTGAAAATGATGGATATTGTACTTGATGAATAAACATAGCATGTTATTGTTTGCATTAAACTTAAGGCACCAGAGTACTGAGCTGCTAGCATGGCTGTAGACTGTTGTTGTGATGTTATTATTCTTTCTGATACATCAGTTCATCAACTAAATTTACACATTTTGAAACATATTGCAAAGACAGACATCTTAAAATCTGGGTTTGTACTGCATGACTGCGTAGGCTCAGACTAGACCCTTTGACTGACTTTAAAGTTTGGTAGTATCTGCTTTTTCCCTGCTTCACTAAAGTTTTATCAGACATGAAGTAAAATACTGAATTCAAAACTAAGGAACAGTTTTTTATGGCCGCACCATCACATCAAATGCAAGATATGCTCTGAGCCTCTTTTAATATAACATCCTGCCTGACACCCTGGCTGTGGAAATGTATCTAGAGCAGGAAAATAAAGCGCTCCAATACTTGAACAATGCTTGTTTGCACAGCTTGAGTATGTACTCAAACTATATTAAAGAGTTTGTGTGGTGGAATGGTATCAAGTTTGATTTATTTATAAGTCAAAACTATTTGCAATAGCTCACTGTATAAAACTAAAGGTCTATATCTTATCTCTGCTCCCACAGTTTTTCCTCTGGGTGTCTGTTACACCTTCACAACAAATGATTGATCGTCTCAATGCACGGGGCGAACTGACAGCTGATCCCGTATCCCCTCGGTGGCCTTGCTAACCAGAGAGCCGTAATCATTTTTGACTGGACATTATCTAGGAGAAGTGGAGGCTGAGGGCAAGGTGTCCTGGTTCTGTTATGACAAGGATATTAAAGGAATCTGTCTTCATCTTTATCTTGAGGGAGTTTTCTCTTTAATCCACTCACAAGAAAGATGGCTGGCCCCGTGTGCTCTTCCTCTTATAGGATATTGAAGGATGGAAGCAATGATGACACACATTCATAGAGCTGAGCCGAGAAGAGAGTCCTGTTATTTGTTTGGGATATTACACCATTCCCAGAGCAGATTTCAGGGTCATCTTAAATGTGCTGACATAGATAGAAGAGGCTTCTCCCTCTCGATAAGGACCTACTTTGGGTTTTTTATTGATCAAAAACCCAAAATCCATTTCAGCGTTGAGTCTGAAAGTTTGGAGTGAATAAGTTTGAGATAGAAATGCCATGCATCAGAAAGTAACACTGAGGTTTCTATCTCCATTTTTTGAATATTTTAATAAACGCAATGATTATCTTTCAACGCAGAAAGGTTCAGCAGTTCCATTATTTAGAAGAGGATGACTAGATCCATAATTTAAGAGCGTTCTGCACTCATCTAGCAGAGATAGCAGCAACACAACAGTTCTATTTGTGTCATATGGGTACAAATACATAATTCAACAGTTAAAAACAACAGGAAAGAGTTTCAGTAAAAGTGTTATTCAACCTTTTTATAGTAGGTGACAAAGTATTTTGTGCAGAAGCAAGCATGAGACAGAGAGAGAGAGGGGGAAAGAGAGCCAGATTATAGCAGTATGAATCATTACAGATTGATGGATGGGTGCAAGTGGAAACTGGGATTATGTCTTTCAACGCAGCCCATCATGCTGGAGTCTTCAGCAACTGTGACTGTGGGACTATCTGCCTGTGCTTAATATTTCAAAGCACTCAGTGAGCATGACGTCAAGGGACGAGCACAGGCATCATTACGGCTTCAGAAGAGCTTTCCACATTAAACATCCAGTGTTAGGGGCTTTTCTTGAGCTGCAGTGGGACAAAAAGCCAAAAGTTCGATTGCTACTTCAGCACATGCAAGAGTCAGAGTTTAGTTTGATTTTAAAAAATGCGAAATTAACCAGTGATTAACAGCAAAATTTGACGTGATCATTGCATTGAATGTTGTTACTGTCCTTTAGTTTTCCTGCTGATTAGATGGTGTGTTTTCTTTCCATCTCCATGCTTTGCAATCATGAAGTGAAACCTCCGTGTGTACAAATATATGCTGACAGTCGAAGCGAAATCGAAGTGTTAGGCTGTGGTTCTCCGAAAGTTTACACTGTTGAAACATTCTGCCACAGGGCTGCTGCAATTTCCTTTTTTAGTATTTGCATTTATTTTACTTTTACAGGCTCATGGGACATAGTTTATAATAATGTAATGTAGGGCAAGAAAATGAATTTAAAAAAGACTATACTCTATCATGCTGTGGTACTATACTGCAATTGGTTTAGGTGAGTGTATAGCTGTTTTCTGTGTTATATAGTATAAAAGGTTGGTCAGTCAAATGTGGTCAGATCTGTTTAGGCTGTCATTTTAAAGCAATCAAAAGTTTTGTAATGGTTTTTATTTCATAATTTTCATCATGAGACAGCAGGAAAATGCTCCTCAGACATCTGTAGCTATAAATTGTGTCATTATACTCATATTGCTCCTCTGCTGCTGAAAAGCTTGGCACCAGGCACATCATGGTAAACTACTTGACCTCTAAAAATATAAGTTTAATATATGAGGCACCCTGCTAACATCCCACAAATATTGCACAGGGATGTTAAAGGCGGTGCCAGAAAGTGCAGTTTTCTGTATGGTTTGCAGTTTGACCCTTTCCAAAAATGGAAAACTAAACAGACTGAATGAAAATAAGGATTTGATGAGGGAAAATCCAGGATTACTCAAAGATTATCACTGGCATTGAATTAATTCAATGGCTTTAAGTGCTTGTGGCATTTTGCCTCTGGTATACGAAATCTATGTTCATGTCATCAAGGGCTGGTCCTTCCTGCAAATCTTCTTGTATATAGGTCTACTATATTCATATACACACCAACACACACAGACAGAAATTTTTCATCTGGCACAGTAATTATAGCACCCCCATCTTACTCCCCAAAATTAAAATAAATTAAAAAAATAAAAAAATAAAAAATATGCACTGCTTCTTTGTGCCAGCAGAGGGCTACATATTGCCTATTTGCAAAGACAAAAAGGTTGTTCTGTCTAGAAATATCATTATCATATGGAAAAAGAGAAACGGTTTTATGTTTAGTTCTGCTTTAGATGTGCAACATTGAGAGTAAAAGTGGGTGACTTCATAGAGTCTGGAAGGTTCAACTTGGAGCACTCTATGATTGGTTCAATCCTATTAGATGGAGGTTGTGGTGGTTGGTGCAGTGTTCGGGTTTCCCACGAGAAATAAGAAATAATAAATTAAAAAAAGTACCTTCTGAAAGCCAATTTCTTTATCTTCTTAATCGATACTCCTGCTTTCTGGCTGAAATCTACTGAATGATCGCATGCATATTATTCTTGGTAAGATTTTCTTTTTCAAAATAAAGGTTTTTCATGAAAGTTATTCATAGAAGTGGAGTCCATAGACAGCTTACTGTTATACAGAACTGTATTTACTTGAAAAAGAGGCAATGCCAACTTTCTGATGCAAGTGTGTGATTCAGCTTTAAGTTTTCTTGATTTATTCATGACTGCTTCCTACTAAAGTAGTACTGAATGTACTGAAAAGAATCTTTAACATAGTTCAGTTTCACACAGCTACCCTGACTTAACCTCATTTTAAATTTTAACCTGTGATAAAAGATGAGGAGAAGCCCTGCTGGCACTCAACTGTTTCAGCTTTTCACCGAGTTACTTATTAAATGCCTTGGAGAAAATGCAGCCTTGTCCTGTCACAAGCACAAATATGTCTTTGTCTGGGAGATGGCATAATTCAATATTTATGTGTGTGAATACCGAAATCACAATATAAAGACAATATAAAAACCTAATACGAGGAATGTGTTCATTCAGCATGAACACGCTTTTGAAAATTTAAGAAATCCTTTTGGGGTGCACCAATCTTATTCCTGCTGTTTCGTCGGCCACCGTCTGCCTTTTCTCTCTTCCTTTCATGAAAGTGTGGCATTAAGGAGCCCAAACACACATCGTGCCTGCAGCAGCGAGGGAGAACTGCCACTGTGGTGCAATTACTCTGTTGGAGAAGTTCAGAGCTTCAGTCAGTCATCAAAGAAGTACCAGTAAAAAGTTGTCACTGCAGATTCTCTGACTTTTCTCTTTTTTTTTTGTCGTGAAAAGATGAGAGGCTTAATGAGGCAGACATATCTACACAGGTGGATCACTTCATTTGTTTCCATCCAGCTCTCTTGTTCTGCTTTCATTACATCAGTCCTCACTGCAACATGAAATCACAGGTCTCTCATCTTCTTTCCTGCTCTCAGCATAGGCTGACTTTGCTTTTAGTGCCAGTCATCCAAGAATAGTGCCCTGATTTCCTTTTAATGTCACAGCTGTTTCTGATTTCCCCATTTTTTTTAGGACTCTGCCAGCTTCGCCACAGCAACAGACCCCTGCTGCATCCTGGGTCCTTGATCCTCTGTTTGTTTAGAGTCACTATGGGAGAGCTGCCTGAATTTACTATAAAAATGTTTCTTGGGCACATTGGAAAGCTCGAGAGATGAAAGATTTGCCTGTGTTTTAACATGTTTTTGTATACTCGGCTTCTCTGGCTGAACCCAGATGTCTTGAGGTTGTAATAATGGGAACAATAAATGAATTAAAGGCAAATTCACAGATATTGAAAGAAGCCCACACAGTCAGCCAGAGGCTTGTGTAAAAATACTTCAGCAGTACACTCATGGCAGCGGTTTTGCTGTATTTGAGAATCTAATATTACACTCGCACACGTTCTGTGGTATCACCCGGAGGCTCAGACATGTTGAGAAGCTCATTAATCACCAACCTGAAGTCATTGTGTTTGTGCCACAGATTGTGCGAAGTTAGTGTACAAATGGAAAGGAGGAGCCTAAGTCTCTCTGTTTATGCGCTATGCTACCGTTGCGTGTCCAGCTGTATGTGTGTATCTAGGTTCACATTTAACCCTTTCCTTTATTATGAATGACTTGACAGCTGATGGCGCAGCATGACTTTGCACCAACATGGCATGACTTACTAGTAGGGGCACACGCTGGTGGCCGCCTCCAGGCAGATGGCTGTGATTCTGTTAACATCTGTGTCAGGCTGCTCCTGCTGTAAAATAAATTTCCCCTCTAGGCCTGAGACACGACTTTGTCTTCAGGAGCGTTAACATGCCATGTAATCACACTGTGCCTGTGAATGTCATTAGTCTCTCTTTGAAATATGTAAGGGAATAAGAAGAGGGAGGATTTGCTTTTTAAACACAGGTGTGTGCACGTTTCCTTTTCTCCTATGAAAAAACAGAAATTCCTCCTTTGTGTGTTTTTTTTTTTTTTTTTTTTGTTAAACAAGAGGCTGCAGCGTGCCAGTTATTTTCATTATTCACATGAAATCAATTAAAAGAAAAAGGCAGATCCAGCAGTGGTGTGCTGTTTCTCATTCAGAGACGCCGTGCAAAAGTCTTAATCAAACAGATTAGAGCAGCCATGCCAGCAGCCACATACCTCACAGTATATAAAACAAAGTGTAATTGTACACTAATGAGTCTGAAAAAGACCATATTCCACAAAGTTTTGTCAAGTTAATTCTGCATTTAGCAAAACAGGCCCCACAAGGACCGACCTGGCAACTGAAGTCTTTCGCTTTGCGTTATTTTATTTTCCTTTTCTTCTTTCTCTTTGCTTTCCACAACTTTTCCTGTTATTTCTTTTTTCCTCTCTTGTGCTTTTGCCTGTCTCTCATTTTCTTCTCTTTCAGTTTGACCTCATGCGTATTCACATGCACACCGGCTCAGGCTTCTCTTTTTTGAAATTTACGTTGCTGAGGTGCAGCAGGAGTGTTTGCACTTAGTACTACAGGGAGACTGGAAAGGGCATTTTTGCAAGCTGTCCTCTGACACGCCACCCACACAGTCCTGAACGGGGTGTTATCCTCCACCATAAATCACTTGGGTCATTAAATCACACCCCAGACGTTCTTCTGCCCTTTCTCATCACAGTGGTTTCTCTTCATCTTTATTCAATTAGGGAGATTAATGGCCCAGGGTACAACGTCCAGGTTGACATGTTATGGGGGACATGACTGAAATGTCACAGCGTGAGAAGGACGGGATGTGACGGGTGTGCAGGGGACGCTCTGGGAACATGTTGATAAGCCACGCCAAGGGAGCTCTTCATCCCTATTTATGGATACACCTGTTGCTTGATAAGGTTTCAAGTTAAGAACACAAAAAGACTCAAATAAAAAGTTTGTGTATTTGTAATATCATCCACAACATCGTAAAACCATCCTGTTTTTGCTCCTTTGTACCCTGGTTTAAAGGGGCATTTAGGAAGATGTGGTAGAAATATGGTTTTTCCACCTAATGACAAGCAGACTTACAGTTCTGTCCTCACCATGAACAACAACTGCCAGAAACCACAATATTCCCCTACATTAGAAAGTCAATTTTAACTGGAAATTGACCAGTATTTCATCTGTCAAACAGTGGACCACATGCGAACAGAAACCCTGGCAAAAGGTCTTGAAAGCTTGTCTTGCTACTGTAAATCAGATGCTCAAAAAATATAAATATGACAAATGTGAAAAGAAAAGACTTAAAGAGAAAACAGGACTTTTTTTTCCTAATGTCTTGTTGTGATGCTGAGGAGATCAGACCACCTGGGGAATATTTCCTTTTAAAATATTCTATATATTGACGGCCTTGCTGTTATGGTGAGACTTGAAAAGCAAGCCACTGAGTTGAAGGACTTTAATGGTTGAAGCCTTTTATCTCCAATCAATAGAATTTTTCCTTCAGCCATGTCAGCGTGTTGTGTCAGGCATGTACATGACACAGTGAAGGGCACTGTAAGGGGAATAAAATGGTTTCTTTGTGGATGAATAAGTGCTCTGTTGCGAGAGCAGCAATGGTTGTTATTCTAATGGCAAAGCTGCAGAAGTGGTTCTGTCGATCTACTGGTTAGTCAGTCTGTTGCCTGGTCCCCCATATTGGATTTATTTCCATTATTTTTTTGTACTGATGTATCAAAACAACACTGATTCTACTATAAAGAAACTGAGATTTTTGATTTTTCATTGATATCTTTGATTTTAATTGGTCTTCTATATTTATTTTCAAATAAAATTAGCTTTTGGTAGAAAAAGTAAGTTATATTTTTACCTCTTCTGATGGTCTTTTGGTTAGGTTTTAAGCTAATCATTTTCATAACCTTTTTTGTGTTAAAAATTTTCTTGTTAATGGCTAATCTGTAAAATTATTCCGATGAAAAATGTAATGTAACCCAAACATTATTGTTGTAAAAATTATGACCTAGTGTGAAATATATTGTGACAGCTTGTATCTCTGTGAACTCTTTCCATCTGTGGAGACTTATCCTCGTTTTCTACATTTCACTTACAACATTAATTGTCTGTGCAAGTTTTGTGTTACACTTTCCACTTCCAATACATCACACATATGAAATGTCACTCCGTGCGGAAACAGGGAGAGCCTGTGACGTCCGAATGTCAAGAACACTTTCTGCAATGTGCTCTTTGCCGCTGCACTTTCCTTATCTAAATACCATGCTTATTATGATTTCTGCATGGTTGTTTTCATTTGTTACCAATGCTTTCAGCATGAAAAAAACTGAGTGTGACACGATTTACACTGGAAACTGTGTAAAATCAAAACATGTAGACATTTTAAAATATGCATCCAGTCACTATCAAATGGTTAAGAGTGTTTAAAGTTGAGGACCTGCAACTGTGTGGTATTGCAAAAATATCTCATCCACAAAAACAGCGTAAATGTTCCAAGTCTTTTTTGCTTTTGTATCACTGAGACATAACTCATATAGCTTCATGCAGAGTTTGGAAGCAGCTGGATGAAGAAGGAGGTCGCTCGGTCGCTGTTTTACAGGTCTCTCATCAAAGTCTGGAGTTGACTCAAGCTGCTTTTGGCTGCTTTGTGTCTGTAGTCTTCTGGTGATTGACAAGAGCAAACACTCAGGCAGCCATGGTATTGTTCACAGCAGGGAAATCTCCTGGGAACCATACAGACTTCCCCCCGCATATACAACCCTTTTCAAACAAAGACAGAATTGTCTACCATTAGTTAGTATTCATTTCTTTCACTGTCTGATTGTCTGGCTCTGGGTAGCCATTGTTTAAGTTGTGCAGTGTAGTTTTAGATGTTGTGTAAAGAGACAGCTATTGATGTGAAGTGATGTAAAGCAGATTGGAGCATGGCAATAAGTTTCATAAAAAGGGAAATTAGATAGCATTTTGCACCAAGTTGTAATAAAATTATTGAGTTCTATAAGATTTAGTTCAAAATACAAGTACTACGAAGCATTATACAGTTTCTTTCTGTTTAAATGCAGCCTTTTGGTTCATCACTTCAACTGCAGCTGACACACAGGACTCCTTTGTGCATTGCTTATATAATTAACCTTTACTCATCCGAGCAGGCCAAGGCACAGTGGAGCGGAACAATCACGCACATGTCTTCATGCTCACAAATACAGTTTGTCTCTGATGAAATAAGTTTGAGTGGAAAGTTCTTGGCATGGTATGTAATATGATTAAACAGAGACATGCAGGTGTATCATTTCCTATTATTGCTGTTCTCAGTTTAATCAAAACACAAGCACCCAAAGCATCACCACCCCCATGTTTATGAATTGTAGTTTAGGGAGCTGGCTGCACTGGGTGTTGTTCTCACTCTGGGTGGCTTACAGTTGCAAAACAGGCTAAAATTTAATAATTTCCTGTAATTTATGCATTAACATCAAAATCTGTCTGTCTGTCTGGTCTTTAAAGACATAACAAAACAAGCACGTTTAGCTTAGATGTTTCACCTTTTGTAGATTTTATTTGCCTGATTATAAGGTGTGATTACCAGCTTGGCACCAGTTTCATGTATCCAAGCTGTGAGCTTTTTGGCAATCAAACAGCTGAGATGATTCCAAAGCCAAGACAGCAAACAATAGCAACTCACCACAGCTTGAGGTACTGAAGCAAAACTCCTGCAAACAAAAGCAGGCAGAACAACCGCTGCCAACTTTTCACTTCTGAACACTGTGATATTTTTTATTCGATATTTTAAAAAAGACAAGTACCATTTACCAACTTTAGGTTACACAGCCTAGTACAAGTGATTGTAGAATGAGGGGTTTAATTTATCTTTGTGGAAAGAAACAGAAAAAACAGCATGATACATTTTCAGTTTTTTATTGTCTCTTCTAAAATGTTTGCAGTATGGTGATAAGAAAACAGCTGATCTTTTGACTTTAAAAGATTGAGTAACTGATAGATTACATCTTGAAAAATTATTAAAAGTTCAACTGACAGCTTTACTAATGCAATCCTATGTCAGTCTCATAATGATCAGTTAAAGAAATGATCAATTAAGTTTTAATTAATGCAGCAGAGCAAGAAATATTGATTTTTATTCCACACATTCATCTACCTTGTCAAAACCCAGCAACCACATAACTTACAGTTCACTGCAGACTTTTTGGTGGGAAATTTTGGTGTGTTATGCTAGTTGTTGCTAAAGTAGCCAATGTGGAGTGGGCTACAGAAGTGTGGTAAGCTCACTTCTTTCTAAGAATTACACCAATCTTTGCTAAATGACTGTGCATATGCCAGTAAAAATATGGGCTACTCCTTTTGGATTTCCAACGTGGCCAACATTAAGGCAACTTCAAATACAATTACAGCTTCCTTTCCATTAAATTGCCATTTGTGCTCATGGAGAATAAATGTGGTCCTTCCCACTTGCATATTTCTTTTCAAGAGCTGTTTCAACTGTCTTTATGTGGATGTCAAGGTGCACCCAATGAGTA
>JAUZTA010000028.1:3120374-3134771 GCA_034780835.1 Ctenochaetus striatus | reverse complement strand
CAAAGTGGATTGGAAAGTTTGGACTTTGCCTGACAGAAGGAAAAAGCCCCTCCTGCCAAAATGGCTTATACTTTTCTCTTTGGCTGCAGAAATATAAATGATGTCATACAGTCAATATCAACCAATCACTTTTTCAGCCAAAACTTGTTTGGATCTCAAATAAGCACTCTAGACCTGCCTGCCAATGCTTTTCTCCATGTTAACTTGTAAAACTGAGTGAAAATAAACAGGACTTCTGTTACTTCTAAGCCGACTGCTGTCATCAACTTTTCTCTGCCTGCCATTTCTCAGGAAAGCTCGGATTCACGGGCAAATATATACACTCAGAATCTAAGCGGTGATGCTTTCACTTTCCCATTCTTCAACAGGATTGATACTAAGTAGGAGGGGAGGCAGAAAAGCAGCTTGGCAACTCCATTAGCATAATTGCATCATTAATTTTGAATCCCTTTCACTCTGAGAAATAGTAGCTGGTACTGAGTGCAGCTTCTCGTCAAGAGAAAGGCTTCAAACACGGCGGTTTGTAACGAGCCAGAGAAATGCCTGCTGCCTCATTAGTGCTAGATCCCTGCAGGCCTCCCTCTCTGAATACAGGGGGGTCTGATGCCTGTGAATGACAAACCCATGGTGTTTGGTAGAGTGGAGGCATTCAGGTGAAAGTTATTACACTTTTCTTCCCACACTCAACCACATAACTCAGCTTTTGTGTTTTCCCCACAGGGACACTCCAAGGTCGATTGTATCTCTCCAAGTAAAGCAGCAACCGAACTTATGTTTGAGGAACTATTCCCAAACTGCAGTCTCCTCCATAATGAGGACGCTCTCCAAGCATTCCTGCATCCTGGTGCTGTGAAACAGAATGGAAGAAAGACTGTGCGAAGAAGATGAATGAGTGAGTAGCCTAATTAGGAGTGTAGGGCTGATCTTGAATTAGCACAGGAATGACAAGTGTGAAAGCTGGCTCTTTATTTTAACAAAGAGAGGAACCTAGTGAGTGGGCTGAACATGATCCGCAACAGGCAGTGTCAGCCACATTCAAACAGAAATGCACAGTGCGAATTCCTCACAATTAAAGATTTTTTTTAACTTAACTACAGTATGATGCTTGTAACCAAAATTATACTGTCCACATCCATGAGAGTCCACTAGAGTTCATGTAGGCTCTGTGCAGACATTTAAAAGTGATGTCCTACTTGCAAACATTCAGCCGCTGTTTGAAGACACTGTTTGAACTGAAAAAATGGATCTAAGGGCTCTGCCAGACTGCATATTCATGCATTTTCAGTACCTGTCTTGTACATCTACATAGAGTAAAGCCATTATAAATCATCCATTGAATTAAAAACACCAAAACATCTATCCAGAGTCTCTAAGGAACAAATAAGTCAAGAAGCATGAACTGTCAAAAATTTTAAAAAGAACCTTAGGTGAAACTTTGATTTTTGCTTGTTTAACTGATAAAGTTTAAATTTTTTCTTGTAGATCCTGTTTTTGTAGAGTCGTACTTCTCCATTGCCTTTACAATCTGGGGTCTAGTGTTCAACTCAGGCTACTGTGCTTTTGCTTACATGTTTACGACTGCACTAGTGTATGTAAGAAAACCAGATGTTTTTTATTTAGGAGTTTAATCTTCTGAGACAGTTTTGCACAAAAACATATAAAAACTCATGCTGTTAGTTACAGAATATGACCACTTCTATTGTAAAGTGCTACAAAAAGTCACTTATATTTGCATAATGTTTACTATGTTTAAAGATTTTTAATTTTACTTTAAGTCTTTATCTGTCAACATTAAAGACTTAAAATTACTTCATGTACTCTCACTGTTTATATTTTTTGAGCTACTCTCTCTCATTTCCTGTCTTGGATAGATGAACAGAGCAATGAAATTAACGAAACGTGGCAGTTAATTACCACAGCCAAGCTGCTCGGCAGTCCCCAAATATCTTGTGATTCCAAAATGAAAACAAGCCAACAGTATTAATGTAACTTTGCTAAAAACTGGTCCATCACTGAGCCCTAAATGTTCTATTTTAAAAGTGCTTAATGTGTACATTTCTTCAGCCTGCACGGTTAAATAATGATAATTCTGCAGCAGTGTGAGTAAAAGGCCATTCCTGTTCAAGTAAATTGCAATACAATTCACTTGTACAGGGGCGGTTTACAAGATGTAAATATTTAATCATCCTCTTGCTGCCCTAAAATATCATTTTTATCTGATATCTCACAGGGATGTTCATGGTTTTCATAAATTTTGATTCATTATTCATGCCTTATAAATGATGCAACAAGTGTCATAATGGGTCAGATGTACTGCAGCATGTGCTATTAAAGGAATATAGAGCATATTATGCAGTATGCACGTTATATATAATGTAACTTTGTGTTTTCGGTTTCGCAATGAAAATGATTCTCTGACCTTTCTTGCTGATGTGGAAGTTAAATAGCCTTGGGCGATGTGTCAGAGGAGAGACTTCAAATGCACGAATCCATTTATAATGAGCAATGCCCACATGGTACTGTGGTCTTAAATATATGGAAAACCAAACTCACTAAAAGGTTTAGCTGTGCTTGTGTTGGATGGTGAAGTCGGTGATGAATGACAAGAGAATTGTGATTTTTGCCTGTTTGCAACCACCCAGGTGTGTGAGTAAAAAAAAAGATCCCTGAGAAATGTTTCTAAAATACTGTCATTTTCTGCTAGATTTTTATTTACATTTGTTTAGTTCTGTTTTGTTTGTTTGTTTTTAAATTATGTCAGGTAACGAGCCAGTGTACAGCACTGTTTTGTCTAATTCATGAACGTAAACTCCTAATGTTTTAAATAGTTGGATCGTGTCTGTCGCTTGATGAATTATTTCAATAGTCTGGTTTGTTTTGCATTTGTGTGTTAAATGTTCCTTTCAAAGCATTCTAAAAATAAATGTGGCGATAAATCAGGGGCCCTTTGGAAAACTTAAATATGTCGTACTCCAGCCACTGCAGAGCAGAACACTCTTGTAAAAATGCCAAAAACGATGGATTTGGGGAAATAGTTGTTTATACTTACTATGATAATATTTAATATCACATTATTCTGCTTCACAGCCTTTCTTTTTTTCCTTTTTTTGGATTTGCTAAGCTCAGACCCCATGGTTTGGATTGGCACCATACTTTACCTTATGGCAATAATAGCATAACTTTGAAAAATCCTCGTAAATGAAAAGAGAGCCAGGGATTCAAAACAAAATTGATATTGTAATACTGCTGCTGTTCTTTGCCACAAAAATCAATATTTCATAGTAAAATAGTCTTATTTGTTTCGACTGAAAATACTCAACTCTATCAACCAAAAACTATCCTTGTTTACTGTCAAATAGTTTTGTAAAATAACAGTATTTCTGGCTTAGGTTCACAAAAAACATTTTTTCCTGGCCAGGATATGTTAAAAACATCTTCTGTAGCATTAATGTGGAGAAGATGGGAGGTATAAATAGGCTGAGACTACAGTCCTTTTAGCATCTCTGTTAGCAGTGCTTTTAGCTAAATGCCAACGTCAGCATACCATCATGCTCATAGTGACAATGCTAACATGTTCATGCTGAGATATTTAATGTTTACCATGTTTATCATCATAGTTTGGCAACTTTGAGCAACATTTGCTAATCAACACAAAACACACAAGTCTTATGCGTTCCTCATTATTGTGCAGGTGAGATCACACATCAAAGTATTAGACAAAATAAAATAATGAACCCATTGAAGCTCAAGATAAAAAGTTTGAGTTTTTACCAAACAATTTACGCTAAATAGAAACATAAATGTCTGCATCAAATTTTATAAACATACTTTTAATGAGATGCAGTCGACGTAATGCTCTCTTATTTTTAGATGTATTGAAATGTAACTATTATCAGGTGTTGTTGTTCAGCATTGTAGAGAAAAACTTTCATGAACCCAAGCAAACACACATGCAATCTAATTTCCTCACCAGCCATGGAGGGATAAATCGTGGCAAACATTAAGGTGATAAAACAAAGAGACATATAGCATGAGCTTATATGGTCACTGCCTTCACTTTCACACACTTTCATAATGCATAAACCCTTCTCAGCAATTGAAATGGGTTCTAGTTTTTCATGTTCATAACAAATGGAGCATCCTGCCTTTTTACGTGATAAGCTGCCTTTATTTCCCAAATGCTTTCATTTTTTTTGATACAAAGCTGTGGGCATCTGTTAAAGCTGATTACCATACCCGACATATTTCATGCATTCCTGTTTTTCCTCCCATGTCGACCTTTGGGATTGTCACTGACAAAAATATGAGTAGTGAAAGGAGTCATCCAGGGAGAGGATGTGTATGATAAGACACAGATGGCAAAGCATGAAATTCTTGATGATGCTGGTTAGTATAGTGCAGACAAGTGTGTTCTGAGGAGTACACAGACTGAGAGTTAATATAGTTGATTAATGTAAAGGGCTGCGTTCTGTAGACTGCAATCTGTGTAAAAGAATTAGTCATGTTTGATTATAGTGAGATCTGGGGTTAATTATACACTCACCTGGGTGTCAAGTTGCTTTTTGTCAAAAAATGTAATACTTTTGGAATGTGCAACTTAATCAAATGTGCCTGTGTAAAAGCATTTTTTTTACCTAAGACCATAATAACCTTTGGAGATGGATACAAAAAACTTGCTTTTTCTTGTGTTCACTCCTGCAAAAATGAACCACCATCTCTTTCCTTGTTTACTTATTCAGAAGAAGATCATTTTACTTAAATACCTTTAATGCCAACAAGTGAAAAAATGTGGTTTTCTGTTTTTACCTTTGTCCTTCTTCGAAACAACACATGCAAAACCACTGTGAGGCATTATTTGTCTCCCAACCATGAGTTTGGACCACTCTTATATCTCGCAAAATGTTAAGATGCCTCTTTGATACATAAACAAAACGCAAGCTTGTTTTACTTGTGAATAAACACATTCTCAAGAATGCGGCATTTTACCAGAAAGTTAATCTAATTGCATTTAAGTATGATGCCCAAAGTGGAGAGGCCTGTGTTGTGATTAGAAGAGACGATTACGTGGTGAATTCTGTAATTATCCTGTATTAGGTCGGCACACCAGCAACAAACTACTTTGGCTAAGTGCTGAGCTTTAAAACAAGCTCATGCCTCTTCGGTCAACCAAAACAAAACCCTCCAGTTCTATCTCAGACTTTAATGAACTGCGTAGGTAACACTGTCCGATTGACAAACATCCGCTTAAAGAGCAAATATTCCTTCTCCTCTCTCAACTGTGTGGCTACAGTGAAATCAGTCAAACCTTTATGTTCTACACAAAATATGTAGTTTCAGTCTCATAAACATTCCCAAATCTCACATGTCTTGGCCTCCCTTCTTACTGTGGAGACTGAGAGCCAAATTTAGGTGCCTCTGCATGTAATAAAGTGAAAAAGCACTGTCATTTACGTGCATCAACTCAATATTCCTCAACACTCAGAAAATATCATCATAGGAAATAATGTCTTTCCTCACATAAGCAGTATGACCCTTTGCTCTCTCAGCTGAATATATAAAACCTAGAGATGCTGTATTCCTTTATTTGGCCAGAAAAGGGGAAGGGGAAAGTCATTCACACCTTGGTATGCCCAGATTTTCACTCCAGTGCAGTGTAATTCAACATTTAAGTAGCAAGAGCGAGAGTTTGTGTCTTTCTCTGTCCCCACTGATTGTTTCTGCTCAAAATATGAGGGTCAGCACAAGGTGATGTATTCACAGGCCATACTGTCAGCCTTTTACCATGGCCTACATCAACAGATAGGGTGGAGTCAGGTCCAGTTCTCTGCAGAAGTTGTTGTTGAAGCTGTGGCTTTGCTGTCTCTGAGAATCCCTCACACATAAATACAGTGGAGGAGGATATCACCCATAGAGTCCCACTGAGGGCCTCACCTGTGCTTATAGAACCAACATTCCAGTAATGCAGACTCTGATCTCAATCTTTGAGATTTTTCATGGCTCACTTTGCTCACTTGTTGAATAAACTTGCTGTGATTGGTTCATATGTCCTGATTATGCAACCTCAGGCTTTGATGGATGTCATAAAACAAAAAATGCACAATTAATCATTCAAAAACAAATTTGTTTTTGCAAAATTCACCTCTGTCTATTTTACATCTTTTTATCTCACTCCCCCTTTTCCTCATCTGCTAAATGATGTATCCCTCCAAAAGAAACCTTACACTCACGTGTGCCAAACAGAGAGGCGGCAGGCACTACAGAATGTTTGTGTTTACCTTACAGATTTACACTGTAATCTTTTCTACAAAATTTGAACCGTTTGAGTTGGACCAGGAACAGAAGATGGTTTGGATCATGTCTAACTGATTGCTATGTTTTGTTTTCATAAAAGCAAACAGTATGGGCACATAACATTCACATGCAGTGCCGGTGTTTATAAAAGCCTCGCAATCCAGTTCAGGCAGTCAAGTCGAGTCTGTTGGTACTCTCATATAAAATGCTTTTCCAACCCAATTGGCAGACAGGAATATCACACTTGAATGATTCTGCAAGAAAAACCCTGGCAAACATTTATTGACAATTTTGTTTTTATCTCCATTGCCTACATCTTGAAAAATTATCTGTATGGTTGAGATTAGGAAAATATCAGTGGTTAATCAAATAAACCATGATTAAATAAGTGTCTTCGTTGCACCACATAACATTTTGTGGACGGTTAACTGAGCCTTCTCCCTGGTCATTATACTTAAGCTGTGATTACCCTGCTGACTGTCTTGCTGCCATGCCTTCCACACAGCTTATGTCAATGTGAAGCTGCCATTTGCTGCTGCTGCTGCTGTTCATAGGGCATTTCATGCTTCATGTCCACCCCAGCATCCACCTGCAGGCTGTAGGCTGTACAGCCCCCAAGGGGCAAGTCATTTTCATTGTTACACAGTCCCTGCTGTGTAGAGTCAAATACCAATTCTGAACACACTCTTCATTCACAGCCAATGCCAGCTTGCTGACTGAACTGGCATAATTGTCAAAGCTCCAAGCTTTCAAGAGTGGGAAAACAAAGAAGTTGGGCTCTATCCTTGTTTAGCAGCTATTACAACAACAATAATGAGCTGGGGAGGGTAGCCTGCCTACTGTGATCGTAGATGAAATCTCAGATTTTTTTTTTTTTCACCTGTGCCTCTTTGTCTGGTTTGTTGTGAATCAGCAGCACCTTTCACATGTGGTCTCCTGCACTTAAAAACTAAGGGGAAGTCTGCACAATGTGGCCCACAGATGTTCATTTGAAGGGTCATTTGCTGTTGATGTTGTATTAAGTGTTTTAGTTGACTGACCCAACAGTGATTTATGATCTCCTGGGAATTCCAGGAAATTGTGGTGAACATATAACTCTGAAGGGATATTTTGAGCTCCTTGCAGCTCACTGGACACAGTTGTCCAGTCAGAGGTCTGGCAACCAGAGTGGCACTTTTGTCAAAAAAGGACTGCTAGATGCCTGTGACTCCACAGCTTTGCATTCTTCTTGATATAGTCTTGATTAATAGGAGTGATTGGTGCAGTTTCACATAATTAATGTTTACATACTGCCCAGTGACTCATTCGGTCCAAGAAGTATTACACAGTAAATCATTTAGAAGAGAATTAGAAGTGGAGTCTTTTGAGCCACAGAGCAGCTCTGCCTCTGCACCACCTCCATCCTCCTTCACTATTTCCTCCAGGTGTCCATCACACAAAGAGCTGCTCTGTGAGTCAAACCATACCTGGGGTCATTACAAAGCAGCACTCACACAAAGAAACTCTTTGTTCGGGTGCCGCATGTTTTTGCTACATTCAACAAAAAAAAAAAGTTCAAATAAATTAAGAAAGGATCACTCCAAACTCGATGCTTGTAAATTCAGCAGGCGGTCTCAGTTTCCTGCTGAGAACAAACACCATTAAGGACAGATCCACAGTGAACCATAGCAGCAGTCTTTTTTCGTCTTTTTGGCCTTTTTGATATGATGTGGATTTCACTTTTAAGAAGAAAATGTTGCTGCATACACTTTGTGTTTCCGTCCCCGTGACAGCTGACACGACATGCTGTGACAGCTAAAAGTAGACTTTCATGAGTAAAAGTTTCACAATATCTGCCAAAGAGCACACTGCAACTTGAACCAGTGTAACAGAACTGAATGCACTGCATCTTGATGATGAAGATGTTGTGGTGTGTGTGTCACTGTACGATGACAGCAAGCCTTAAAAAAGCCATTTATGTATGTTCTGAGTCTATTTTAAACCTACTAAGTACATAATTCAAGTCATAAAACATCAAATAATTTTTTTTTCTAATTTAGGCCGACTTGCCAGAATGTCTATATCTGCTCCCGATAGATATTAAAACTGGATTCAGCCTTGTTTTAAGTCGCTGCTTCAAAACAGAAAGCACAGCTTATTATTGTATAAACGATATGGAGAAAAAACAGAATGACTAATGAGTTTTTGATTTCCTCTTCTCAACTTTATTTTTCATTGTTTAGACAGCATGTTTATCACCTCTTTGTCCACATCAGTTTCCAAAACAGAAGGCAATAAAGGAGGTTTAATAAGGTCCATATCTGACCTCTTGTGTTTATTTTGCAAATGGAGAGTAAATCCACTTCCATGTGTGTGACCAATAATGATTCGCCTTTACAAGCCCTTGGGAGGGTTGAATTCATCCAAATCCTTCTAATTAATTTTCTAAACATTTTTAACTCACGCTCACAATTGCTTAGACAAACAGCCAATCAGTGGAGACTAATGAGACTCAGTATGTTTAACATTCGTTTAATGAATGACCAATTTAAAACTGATTTAATTTGTTTCTTTTAATAATCTAAATTGAGCTGCGGTGCACCCGGCACACACGACTCTCTCTGTCCTTGTGTAAAATGGCAATAACTACCGAGGTAACCTCCAAAGACATGAAGGATGTGAAAAACATTATTGTTCAAAGTCCTTGACCAGATGAGCTCACATTAAATAGATTTAAAGAGAACAATGGAGGACTTTTTCTCGATGGAGATGTCATTTTACTGCAATTTATTGCAGTAAACAAACATAAGCTTTAGCACTTGTTGAAGGTTAACAGACAGTTTTTCTCACAAGACACTGAAAGAGGAACAATTGGTTTCAGCAAAACAAAACAAAAGAATAAAAAAAAACGAACTAAAATGCATCCAAAACTAAATGTGTTCAATTATAAAGACATCTGTTTAAAGACAGAGGGGGTGAGGGGCTCATGGTGCTGCATACATTCACCAAAACTGAGACTCTCGTCACTGAGAGCCCTTAAAGCTCACTAAGACAGAGTATTTCTGGCTAATGAAAAAATATGACTGGGTTGAAACTGACAGCCTAATGGCTGCAATAGTAAGCAGTTAACCACCCGTTGCCTCAGTTCCATTTCATGCTCAGCATTAAGTGAATATCGTTTTGCCAAATCTATAAACATCTTCTGACTGCTGTCAGAGCTCATTTTTTTTCTCTTCTCACTATAACAGATTTATAAAAACAAATCTATCCATGAAATGACTGATGTGATGAATGAAAAACAACAATTCAGTCCCTCTTTGCTGGTGACAGATAAATATGAAATTACTCCAAAGAAAAAAGTGCACAGCTGATGTCCAACAACAGCAGAGTCATAAATTCCACAACAAAAGAACACGATATTTGGTAAGACTGTATTTTACAGGAATAATCCATCTACTATCGGTACTATTTAACTGATTACAATGCAGACGGCTCTGATAAAACATTACACTTGTACTGCATTACATATATTAATCACAGAACTGTGAAGGTTTTAAAAAGCCTTTTTTTTGTTTTTGCTGCCGGTCTCAATGGAGACTTTGTTTGTACTCTTCTCTGTCTGGTTTGATGCACAACAGAAGCAGCAGTGCGTGCTGTTTTGGGATTTCTCCTCACGTGAAGAAGGTCTGTGGCCTTGAGCAAGTTGCACCGCTGTGGATGGTGAAGCTTGACACAATCAAAGGCATCAATTACAATCACGCATGTAATGGAGCTTTCTGCATTGTTTGAAAAAGAACTGATTTGCAAAAAGTCATTTGGTGTAAGGGGGGAAAAAAGGGGGGATTTTTTTTTGGCAGAAGACACATTTGCGTGTGAAGAGAGACTGCACACGTGTGTGAGGCTGCATTTCGGTTGCTTAAACAGATGAAAAACACAGACACGGCCTGGCAAGAGATGAATTGAAATGTTAGTGTTTTTGATAATTGTTTTAACAGCACTGACTGTATTTAAGCCAAATTAATGCTCCATTATTGTAACAGACTAAAACTAGTATTTACTGGCTAAATTTTTGAATGCTGAATGGTTGGTGCAATCTTATTCCTCTAAAAGACTGGTTCTAAAGGTCCTACCAAGAGTGTTTTACATGAACTAATCCCAAGAGAAAAAAGTTAATGGTAAAAGCAAGTGCACAAGATATTGATTTCAGCTGTTAAAGGAGCAAACCGCTGGGCTGAGCCTGGGCTGCATTTTCCTTAGATGGCTTAATAACCTTGTGATGTCAAACAACGGATTAAAGTGTTCTAAGTTATATTCTAATTTGTGTTGTATTCAATCATAATTATCAGTTTGTGAATTTCACACTTTAAAAAGCACAATAAAGGGGAAACATACTGTTTTTATCAGAATAAACTGCCCTAAGGATACTTATGGAGCTCAGTAAGGCCCACTGGTAGATGTCCAAACCGCAGCTTGGAGAGATTTTCCATCTGAATCCATATCGGACCTGTCAGGGGGCCTCCAGGCTGGAACCCTGGTGCTGAGCGTCCTGAAGTCTATTTGCAAATTACCTCTTTCGCCAGAGTCGAGGGTAGAATAACACACAGCAGCCTGCCGTCTGTCCAAGACACAGCTACCTGGGTCGGCTACCGCAGGGAGAGGAGATGTGGGGCAGGACCGAGGGGGGTGTCAAACCTGTCTAACTAAACCCTGCTGATATTAGACCTGTTGCTCCTTCCACACTCACCCACCGGTGTCCCATTTCTGTTACTATGGAAGTTTTTTTAAAGGAATTGTCCGAAGTTGTTAGCAGCAGACATTTTACTGGTTTTTGACATGAGGGTGTAATAAAGCAGACTATGGTGCACTTTGTGTTCATGTTCTAGATTTGCATGATGGATGGTGGTGTTGGTTGGGTGGGACAGGTCGCCTACTTTAACGGCTCTCTGAGGAACTTAATCAGCGCTAAGTATAAATAACAAGTTGGACAACTCTGCTTTAGTGGGGGTCTGGCCAAAGAAGAACAGACTGATGGATCTTGCAAAAAATATTAATATAATGAGCTCAATCAAGAGTGAAGGCTGAGAAAGTGAGACACGTACGCCTTTCTTTCTAAAATCTTAGACTAGTTGTCAATCTGTGTTCATTCACAAGACATGTAAATCTGTGTTGAAGGAAGCGGTGAACGATGTATAAATCCTTGGTCAAACCACAAACTGTATTTAGTCTCTAGACAGTCTGCAAAGCAAAGTAGACCTAATATGTAAAGAAGTCCACTGCAGTACGTTCATGCTCTATGGAAACTGGCCTTGGTGCAAAGACTTCTCAGTATGAATAGCTACTTAACAGAGTGAACTGTAGCACTTTGAAATAGCTAGACACGCATACATGCCCTTCAGGTATGATATACATGCTCTTTCGGAGCATTTAGTCCAGTCATATGATTAGGAGAAAAAACTATAGCTGTGTCTATGTGAAATAACTGGCAGCAGCTGTTAAGAATGTATTGAAGGAGCGTTGGAGTTATTCTGCAGCAGATGGTTGGAAACAGGAAGGAGACGGCGTGGTCTGCTTCTCCTGACCAGCATGGCTTATGCACTCAGAGTAGTCAGTAATATCTGCAACGTGAGCCGATAAATTGAGAAATGCTGCAAGTCACTTCATTTCCTGACATACTGTCCATTTCATTTTGTGGGCTAGAATATAGCAAATCTGAACCCAGTGCCGTATTCAAAGCAGCCACATTTTTTGTATTTCAACTGAAATATATTAAAACAGCAAGGGAAACGTGTAATTTAACATCAATATACATGCTGTGCTTTAAAGTTGAAATAAAGCCAAAACTGTAATATATATGTAATCACCTACTCAGATCATATTAATCTGTTGAGGGTACTGTGTTTTTTCTGTCTACACGAAGTAAAAAAAAAGATCTTTTTCATACTGTGACTGGATTTTTTCATCCAACCAGTTAGATTCTTCCATGAATTCTGATGTTGCATTGCCAGTCTACCATAATTTACTGTCTTTGTGTATTCCTATCAAACACCAGCCTATAGATTGTGTTTAATGCAGCATTCACTCAACTGTTTGTACCTGTGTGATATGCAAAGGAGGTAATTGTTTAAATTTAATATAATGAAAGCTTTTTCTGCAAGTTCCAGAAAAAAAAATCATTCCTCTTTCATGTGGGTCTCCTCTGATTAAGGATAATGACCTTTGGCATGCAGACATTGTGCTAATTCAGTAATATTTGGCTCACTGATCCACCAGAGTTGGAGGTTTAGACAGAGGAGAGATGAAAGTGCAGTGCAATCTGTGTTTTAGACGGGTTGGCTGTACTCCATCATCATGACCACAGCAACTGGACAGATGGGAAACCTGCCCAGATATAGAGACTCAGCCATGAATCCCTTGCAACTGGTGCCACAACGGAGGTTTTGACAGAAAATTGGTTGCATCCCAAATTAGAAAAGTCACACTATTTTAACTTTGATAAGAAGATGACAGTTGAATGTTCCTCAATCAAAGCCTTAAGGCTGTAAAATGCGTCACACTGGATTAACTGACACCAGTACAAATCTGACATGTCATCTTCACTTTTGGTAAAAAAGGGCAAAAAGAAAGAATAAATTGGACTGTAATGGAGAAAATAGGGCTTTCCCTGCCACCATCACTTCCACCTAAGTGAGCCTTCTCTGTCTGGGCTTCTACTGGCAAGCTCTTCTGGAGAAATCAGCCTTCATTTCTCCATCTGCTAAGGGCATCTGGAAGTATGTCAAAGCGCCTTGGAAAGAGGCGCTTCAAACTAGAGCTGTGCTGGAATGGTGGATCTTCTATGGTTGCAGGGCCACACAGAGGAAATTTCCCCAGTGTGGCTCAGATTAAAGAAGGCAGTGCTGCTTACATAACTCTGCAGTCTGATGGTTGGTCAGTGAAAAGTGTCTGCCACCACAGATACAGGACAAGTATAGATACATGTATATATATGTATGTTTTTTTAAATTAGGCCTCCAGTTGGTGGTCAGTACCTGTCTTTGCCAATAACGAGCAACACATTTGTCAGCATAATAAAATGTTCCTTGAGCTGTCGTTGTCTAATGTAGTGCTGACACGACTATTATCAAGTTGCTGTTTAGTGATTTCACTTTAATGACGGAATTTAGGCCTCAGACTGTTGGATTGTGTATGAATTGTAATGTTAATCACTGGTGGGGTGAGACCACACCTTGCTATTCCGAAATAATAGCTAGACTAACTTGATTGAACCAAATTTTACGTGTCATCATTAAAACAGTAAATAATCTTTTCATTTTAGTCTTTTAACATATAAAACAACCTTGTATTGAACCTCGTATTTTCAATATGAATTCACTTTGCATTAAAAAGTCAGGGGAAAAATTCTTTAGATGTCTGACCAAGCCCATAAAAACCAAATTCCTGGGCAGTTGCTTTTTTCTGGCATCAAGACTACATGTTATGTTTTGTTTGTTTAATCCAAACATAATCAGAAATTTGAAAACAACAGTTTGTGGTCTTAGGTGGAGTTTTGCATTGGGTGCAGTGATTTCCTAAAGTTTCCAGCATGGAAACTATTCCAAAATACCACATATTGTCATCTTTACATTTCTGTTTGTATGGATTAGAAAACATTTTAAGTTTTGACCTTTAAGGATGTTTGTAGCATTTTTCTTTCTTTCCTTTGTTTTTTATTTTTTTTATTTTTTTTATTTTTCCATAAAAGATGTTAGTTCTTATGCTAAGCTAAGCTAACCGCTCCAGGCTCCATTTTCATATGTATTAAGTGTGAATTTTTTGGCCCATAGTGTGGAGCAATTTTTTTTTTTTGGAAAGGGAAGACTTTCTTACTTCTCTTTTGCAATAAAAAAAGGTGCAAAAGTGCACATTTGGACAAAGGTGTTAGCTTATTACTTTTTTGCTACATCTGCAGCTGCAAAATGCATATTCCTTTTCTTCCGGTAGATTTAGTTATCAACGCACGTTTCTTCTCCTCAGTGCAGTTCAGCTCCCTTTTTTTTTTCTGACTTGCAGTATTTTTTTAATAACTGCATTTTAAAAAAGACTTTCTGAATAATTCACTATTTTAACTTTAATACTCTTGAGATATTC
>JAUZTA010000028.1:3075790-3090510 GCA_034780835.1 Ctenochaetus striatus | reverse complement strand
TCTTTAGACAACCTTGTTAGCTTTGTTATTCTTAAATAAAAAAAAACGTTTCTAGCAGAAGGTTTGTGTCTTATTACATGTGTGGCTGCGCTGGCAGTCAACTTCTGTGGACCAGAGTGAGATGGGATCAGTGGAAGGCCATGAACTGAGGGTGGACTCCTCAGAAAGGGCCAAGTTTAGAGAGGAATTAATACCCTGTTGACTCTGGTTAGCCCCTTTACTGTGCGAGGATGCTAAACCACCATGTGAACCTAAGCATATTTTCCTTAATAACTGTGGATGAAACTGAAGCTGTGAATACAGGCCTGAGGTGAGAGACAGAAGGAAAGTGAAACCTCAGACCATAACTGAGTGTAAAATAGCTCCAGGTTACAATCACCTCTGCAGTTATGGACGGTCCATGAAATATCAAAGCAAATCTAAGCAATAGAGGAAAGACAGTCCATGCATCAATATTTGCAAGGGCTCTACAGTATTTCAAAATATTATACCAAGGTTGTCTGTGTATGCAGACTTTGAAACTGTAATTCATCATGTGACAGCATGGCTTTTAAGGGAATGATGGAAGATTTCACTTTGAAAACAAAGCTTGGTTGGTTCACATTTTAAAAACCCCAAAGATTTGGGGTTTGAGTGGTTTATTTCTGTTTAGTAACTATCCAAAAATCCAAACTCTGTTGAACTCAAATCATGAATATCCAGCAGTACACAACACCATTTTGTGTGTTTGCTTGTGATGCAAAACTGTGAACATTTTAAGCTGCAAACTAATATCAGCCAGCTAAATCATGATAAGGTAGTAAAAAAGATGGACTGTGTTTGAGCCAATGGAACATCAGAGTTTGCATAGTGTGGAAACTGCACCTTTTTCTCATTGATCAATAATCATGACTATTTATAATGTGTTTCTTTGCTTTGCAACACTCTTTACTTGTGTAAATCAATACATGTCATCTTGACAAAATTATTCAGCTTGAAAGGTAACAGCTTTGACTTTGACTGTACTTAAAGAAAATGCAAAAACCCACCATTAACCTGGTAAATTGATCACCTAAAGCTGCTGTAATGATAGCTGCAAGCTGACACATCAGTTCATCTTAAAATGCTGTTTCAGACGGACAAGGTGTTAAAGGATTTTGAAGGAAGGATGTAATTTACTTGTCAGCTTATTCAAGCCGAGACTTTCTACGACAGTTAATTATATCCAATAGTTAACGCGTAACATCTTGTCATGTTGAGTCAAATGAAAAAGATGTAAGACGAGAGAGGCTGGAATTGTCATGTTTAATATCTCCATCAAATCAAGAGAACAATCCCAGGAAATCATTCTTTTTGCTATCCCCCTCTAACCACGTACAGACTGACCCCAGGACAGATCGCAGGAAGAAAGCTGGAGAAAGGGTCAGCCAATACTGTTGTCCGAACAACCTGCCAAGGTGTGTAAGTTCCTGCCTTTGTGTGCACAAGTGCAGCTTCTGTGTGTCAATTTTTCATATTAAATATTTCAGGATGTAAGCATAAAATCAGGATATGTCAAATTGAAAGTTTTTGAAAAGTACATATCTATACTTACCATAATGCATGTAACAGTTTCCCTTTGTGGGATCGAGTTGGATGGCCTTCAGGAAGTACCTCTCCGCCTCTGTTTTCTGCCCCTGGGAGAGACGGATTAAACACAGTGTCATTATTGTTTCAACTGCTCTTCAAAACTACTCGTTATAAAAACACCACACTCAGCTTAAGGGTATAAATACCTTTGTGTATAGCTAATGTCCCTCCCCAAACCGCAAACCTACTTTAACTATAAATCTTAATGAACGGACATGAAACACATGGACCGCAAGTGTTATTCTTTCAAATTCATGTGTCATCCTGTCAAAGTACACAATGTCATGCTTGGCACGACGGGCCAGACGGGGCAGAGGCTCGTTCGTTACACACTTTTATCTGTGCAAATAACACTTCCAGAGCATAACCGCAGATTGTCGTGTGTGGCCCAACCGCTATGGAGCAAGACGGAGAGAAGTGGATGGAAATGGAGTGGAAGGGTGGGAAGAGGAGGAGAGGAAAGAGAGTGAAAAACAGAGAAACAGTGAGTTTGATCATATATCTAAAGAGATCTTTAGATTCACATAAGCACACCCAGGTGCATGGCAAACACACACATATTGTGTGTGTTTTTTTTGTTTTTTTTTAATCTGTGTTTACAGTATTGTTCCAGCCTACAGAGAGATCAAAGTATCCATACTGGGAGGGAAGCATCACTGAAGCCCTACGGACCCAAAAAACTCTCTCAGGTCCTTTAGACTGCAACACGTAACCAATCACAGCCCAAACACAACAAAGCATCTGGCCAATAGAAGAGCCAGCTGGGACTCCAACACATCCCTGCTCTCAGATGGGCACCAGATGCCATCTGATCAACAATTACTAATGTGCATTCATCTATACAAGCTGATGATGTTTTGGCATTAGCAGTGCAAAAACGCGCAATGTACACTTTATTTGCAATAGTTAAGATAACTTATGTAAACTTAGAGCTGAACCAATATAATAAAAATGTGTGAAATGTGTGAATGACCACATTTTCAGTCGGGGAAGCAGAATCTCTGTGTATTTTTATGCTTGTATTCACAGATGTAGTATGTGTGTCTGAGGGCCAGCTGGTTTTTAAATAGCAGAGGCCTTCATCTGTTTGTTAAACCTCAGAATTAAGCTTTCATGCACTGAAATGACTTGCAGTTGTGAGTTGATGGAAGATTTGGTTTAAGACACATATAAGTTTATTAATGAATAACACATCCAGAGCAAGCAGAACAGCAGGCATGAGCAAGGAGTAAGTGGCAAGTTGCTCATCATTCTTTACTTGTCTTGAAAGAAACATTAGGGTTCTTATTAATCCCTAGAGAGACAATTTGTCACACCATTTTTTATAATACTTCAGTGTTGAACCTCCTTAAACTGGCAATTGAATTATCTTTCATCTTTAAATTTCTCGACTTTATCTCATTTGGCTCACCCGTCTTTATGAATCATTGGGAAACTAAACCAGCACTGAGTATCAGTTCCTCTTATAAGTTTTTCAGAAAAATTGACCAATAAAGCACTTGTTATCATTAGCATTCTAACCCTAACCCTGACAGGCCTTGATAAATGTAAACTAATGATCTCTTTTTGCTGTGAAAAATCAATAAGGAAAACAAGATTTTCCTCAGTGAGGCTTTAAACTTTCTGGAAATGCATCTTTAGCTTCCAAAGACTGAACTTGTATATTAGCAAAAAAAAAGACTGCTACATGTGACATGGATGCAAAAAGAATGCACTCAGTTGAAATGACTAAGATGATGATCTGTTAGCACTTCAGCAAGCTTGTCTGCTGTCACTTTCAAAATTTCATAACATAAAGCTCCGTTTTTGATGAACTGAATGCACCTGAGGCTTAGAAAACACCAGACCGATGAGGAAATCATTGACAAAATTCCAACAGCTCTTCAAGCCAAACTGTCAATTACACATACTCATTTCCTATTCTTGTCAGCTCAGTGTTTGGATGCAAAAACCTCCCTTTTGTCACACACATTCTGAGTTTAATGGTGCGTGCCTCACACATTTACATCTCGTGATAACATCAGATAAACTGCAGATGTAGGTCTGACGCTGCGGACGCCACTGGGATTATGAATGAAGCCTGTATTGTATTAGCTGAGGAAATGACAAGTAGATGACTGAATCAAATTTGGACAAAACATCAGTGCAGCCATGTCCATCTCTGACCTGCTGAGCATACAGAGAGCCTGAATACACATCCTGATCCCCAGAGTGTAAGCAAAGGAGTGGAGGAGTCAGAGCAGCGGGTGAATGATACTAATCTGTATCATTAACTCCCCATTCCTGCCTGTTTTGTCCTCCCTTCATTCATGAATCACAGCAATACTTAAGTTACTGTGCCTCAGCTACCAGTTAAGCTCCACCAACCTCCTCTCACCCTTCTCTGACCCTGCTGCCAAAGCCTATCTCGCAGTCTCTAAAAGAATCCTTCGCAGATCTGAACCTTAAAACCTCTTACACAGATTTGCTAACTCTAACAGCTCTGGTGTGTGACACATGCTTTTACTCACAGTCCCACAGTCTCACGCTGCCCAAATAAATCATAAACCAAAACACTGCAACAGCAGCAGAGATGAATGGACAAGCACAATGCCTGATATGAGAATGGTTAAACCAAGCTGTTGTACCATAACCCCACATTTTATGAGTATGTTCTTTTTTAATTACTTTCTGATTGGTGTGCAATGCTGCTTATCATATTGTCTCATTTCATGTGTGTATTTGTGGGTATTAGTGGTCGAAGTGGCTCACAAATTTCAATCACTGACCACAAATTTCAGGCAGCTTTTCTTTATTTATGAAATAATGGTGTGTTGAGGTTAGGGTCAGTGAAAAGCAGCACCACTCCACTCCAATGTCACACCAAGCTAAGGTCAAAATCCTGGCAGTTTCTGAAGCGTCTTCATCACAGTGGAGCCACAGGGAGAGTGGAGGTAAGGGATAAAAGAGGCAGGGGGCTTGTGGGCAGGTAAAGTCTTGGAATAGGTTTTGATCTGGTTTAAATGCTTTTGTCATCAGGCGCAAATGACGCAGCCACAACAGGAAGAGCCGGCACAGTAAGTGGAACCCTAACTTGAATTGATTGGTACAATCTCTTTAATACATTTCAATAGAAGAGACCTTTTTACATTTTTTTACGGATAAAGAGGCTCTTAGTTTGTTCAAAAAATGAGTTCTCTTGACTAGTGGTATTATTGGAATCACAACATCACAGGGTCTCAAAACCCCACTGCCATCTATCATAGTCAGAGAACTACAGATATTCATCCCTGCAGGTTTAAACTCTACTTTACTCCAACATCAATAACAGTTTCATTTGTAAGGAGGAAACTGTCCTCTAAAGAATTGTGTTTTTCTCCTTGAAAGTCCCCGCTGACAGTTTTATTTCAGATAATTTTATGTCCAACTGCTTTTGTGCAGAGAGGATTTTGTGTTATCTTGACAAGCAACTTCTATTTATTTTGTTAACTGAACTTTACTTTGACCATCAGTCCGACCACAGATGGGAAAATCAATCAAGGGTGCTGGAACTCCTTTTGATTTAGTCACACGAAGATATACGACCATATGACTGCTTCACTGAGGAAACACACTGTATTTAGATGAGAAGATTAAAACTGTGCCGTCAGTGGTGGGTCGACTACTGAAAATCTATACTTAAGTAAATGTACAATTATTCCAAATTAAAATGACTTAAAAATGAAAGGAGAGAAGTAGTAAAAATAAAACTGCCCCATTGAGAAATCAACTTAAGTTTAAGTTGACCAAAAGTATTTGGTTAAAAAATTACTAAAAGTACAAGTTACTTTTCATTTTAATATTTTTTAAGTGTGTAACAATTTAAAATGACATTTATTGATCAAACTCTTTTAAGAAAGCAGTTTCAGTTGCTTTACCAGTCTTTCAAGATTAATTTTACATTTGAAAAATGATCATGGCTAATGTTTGCTAGCTAACTACATTTTGACCTAAGGTTTATCAGCTGCCAGTGATGGCTTCATGTTTGCTGCACAGATTTAAGGGAGTTCACAATCTTCTCATCTCTGCAAGAACGCAAATATGCATGTATTTCCTAAAATGTCACGCCTTAATGTGTTGATGAGGTGTGGAAACAAAAATGGTTGGACATGCCGGAAATTCTAGCAAGTTTAATGATGTGCAAGAAAATGTTTTTCCACACATATCACTTATGAAACACAAAATAATAATACTGGAACAACAATACATGAAAAGAATTTAAAAAAAAGACTCTGTTTCCTTAAAGGAAATGAAAAGGGACAGGGCCGGAAAGACTCCAGAGTCCGGCCTTTTCTATGGAAATCCAGATCCCACGGCTCCAGGCTTTTAAACACATTTAATTCCTTTCATTAGGGCCCAGACTGTTAGAGAGAGGGGTGTCAGTTTAAGGCTCCCACCCCTCTTTTGACCTTCTGTACAACTCCTCTTCTAATTTGTTTATTTTTCCTCTGTCAGTCCTTTTCAGCTCTAACTGCTCCCCTCGGTCAGCTCTACTCCAAATACGCCTATCTAGCTGTGATCTGTAATGGATGACTGCACAACCCGATCACATGACCACCTCCTTGTCAAAATTGGGGACTCTGACAAGTTCTGCAGCCTTTGAGACCTTCCCCCCAAAAGTTTCTCTGTTTATGGGAGCACATGTCGGCTTTGTGATCCTCATGGGATCACTGCTGCCTTGGAAAATACTGGACAAATCCAGATTTTTTTTTCTTTACTGTGTTGAAAGATTTAAATTTTCTTTTTGGTGAACGAGCCAACTGACATACATTTGTTACACTGTTGATTTGAAGTCGCAAATGTGGCAAAAGCCTGGACAGATTTTATTTTTTAATCAAGAAGTCCTAAAACCATGACAGTGGGGAGCATCTTGACATATGGTGACCACCCTTTCATTTTCTCCTCACACTTTCAGTCTCTTCCTTTATCCTCCCTTTCACCCACACACACACACACACACACACACTATTGATCGACTGTAGAGACTTCAAGACATTACGACTGTCGGTAAAAAGCTGAACTGATGAAAAGCCAGCAAAGATGAAAGAGAGTGCAATAAAAAGAAAGTGAAAAGCGGAGAGAGCACACATACTGAATGCGAACTGGTTAAGGGAAGCGAGAAGGTGGACAGTGTGAGGTCAGACATGTACAAGACAGCACGGACTGACTGCACAGCTTCAGATGAGAAAATCAGCTATTTTATTTAGTAGATCTGCAGAAATATCTTTAAATGGGGTGTGGGAGATTAACATTTGGCCTACCCAGATGTCTATTGTTGAGAAAAGCTGGATTTATAGTCCGATCAACAGGTTTACAGGGTCTGGGCAACACAAAGTTCAAAGTCTTACCGTAATAGCCAGTAGTTTGCCATAAGTGAGGTGTGCAGGAATGTGGTCCGGTTTGGCTCGCAGGGACTCTCTGTACCAGTGTTCAGCTTCAGTCAGCTTGTTCAGTCTCATGTAAGCTTCTCCTGTGAGAGTAAAATGAAGGACAAGTTGGGTCAAACTGTTTAGAGGTTAAAACATCACACATCTTCGAATCATTTCATCTGGCCTCAGAGTCCGTTCAAGTCCACGAACAATTCACAACTAACTATGAGGCCTAATTTTGATGCCTTTCACTGCAGAAAACCTTTGGTTCCCAATGAGTAATGAACATTCAAGTCCTTGTTGGCTGCATACATTTTTACATGTATTTAAATGTATTTAATTGCAATTTAATTCCAATTCAAAAATATGCACAACTACTTTTATGATCATAACTGAACCTCTTTAGCAAAAAAACACAGCAGGTTTCCAACTTTACAAACCAGATACTATTCAAAACAGAAAACGATAAGAAAAAAATGACACAGGAGACACAAAAACAAAATGCACACACGCGCGCACACCAAGACACACACACACACACACACAAACTCCAACACCAGGCTGAAATGATTACATTCAAATTACTAGAGCATGCTGTAATCTTCTAGGTATTCTCTTTTCCAAAAAAAGTAAAATAAGCTAAGTTCAGTGACTTAAAACACTATGAGAACATTACTTAGTCTACAACACACTCATTCACCCTGCCTAATCTGTCAGACACCCCCTCCACACACGCACACACACACGCATGCACACACACAACTCTGACCCTCTGCCTGCTAACACCTGAAAAAACAATAACCTCTCTTCATGACCATCTCATAACACTTGTGTTATTGCAAGAATTTGACAACATAAGCTTGTAATTGGACACAACACGGTTAAAATTAACATTATAACATACCGAGACTTAACGTATCCCAGTTGCATTACACGTACATTTTCACCACACCTTGGAAACACGGTTTATATTTCAAATGAGTGGAAAAGTTGTTTAGGCTTGAGTGGACTAAAACTTTGATTCCAGTGGGATTACAACTAATTACTTCCCCGATCAGAAACTGTGATAAGCAACAGGTGTCTCATGCATAGACACAACTCAGGGACCTTTCTCATTATTTTGTGAGCTTAGTTCAATAATGATCCACATTCTGGTTTGTACAAATCAGACCTACGGGTAATAATGTCTGTGCACGCATGTTGCTAAAACATATATATAAAAACCATATTAAAAAAAATATTAATCATAGTATTCTTTGAAATGTATCTGTAGAGAAACTTTAAAAAAAAAGGAATTTAAATATGTTTAAAAACTGAATGTGTTTTATAGACAGAATTATCTGTGTCTCAGAGATTTAACACCAGCTGAACTATTTTGTAAAACGCATGTACGGGTCTGCTTTGACATGACCTCTTCATTTGCTGACGGGTTTAAAAGCAGCCAAAAATCGTGTGATTCCTTCCTGGCAGCAGACCTCTGTATGAGATTAGCACAAACATCATCGTGCAATTAGAAGTGACATATTAAACCAGCTCTTTGGAGTGGAACGTTCCGTGGCCTGCCAGAAAGTGTCGGAGCGAGAGCAGCAGGATGCAGATTACCACCCAGGTCTGGGTCTGATGAAAGCTTCTGCTCTTTGGCGTCTGACAAACAGCATGAGAGCCGCGCAGTGACTGAAACTTGAAATACATATGAGCAGGTGTGCCAAATGTGCAAATCAGTTTAGTGAGGAAACAACGCTAAGCTGCAGAAATCACAGATCTCTGGCTCAGTGCCTTCATTACAGATGCAGCGCTGCTCTTTAACGGTTACTGGAGCTTTCATCAACATTCTGACAAAATCTCAGTTGGTCTGTCAAATTGCATTTTGCCGACACACAGACGAATCGGTGGCACTACCTAGTCTGGATTACAGTCAAGTTTTAGCTGTGTGTGTGACTGTGTAAGTAGCGGTATGTGTATAAGAGAGACAGAAAGCAGGAGTGAGACCGAGAGAAAAAAAAAAACAAAGAGAAGCAGCTATAATGAGCCTGAAAGCAGCTGTTCCACAGCTGTAATCTAACAAGCTGGGTTGTTCTTGTAGTGAAAGGCTAATTAACTTTAACTTTTTGTAAACCTTACTACTGTCTGGTCACAATACTGTTCAACGGCATCAATTCAATTAAAATCAAGTCTGAAATTTCTTAAACAAGGATTTTACTCATATAAATGGGTACAAACAATTTAGTTGAGCTGTTAGTTAGAATTCTATCAGAAAGTGATTTACATATTTATTAAACAATTTACTTTGTGCTGGGATCCCTCAAAACTTTTTGCAGTAAATATTAGCTCTGTATTTTCATATTTATTAAGCGGGGGCTCACAGAAAGGCCCAGCTTTAGGATTCACAACAACAAAATCTAAACCTGGGGTTTACATCTCCCTCAATCCTCCCACAGCCTGAGAAACATGACAAATGTTTGACCTCCACTTGTCTACACATCAAAACATTTAAAATAAACATTCATTAATAAATATGTACAATTATGAACAAAAATTAATCTATTTGTTTGTTTCAACCTATACTGATGTAATGAGTATTAACGTGCAGCGCTGTAGTAAAATCCAGTCTGGGATATGTTTGCTGCGCAGTGGGTGTTAGTGAGCCATGAGCTTTCCAACATTTAAAACCTGTAAATGCAGAACAGCTATTTGCAAGCAGTGGTCTGACTTGCAATTTTTAACACTGCAGCAACACTACGGCACTCATTGAGAGCTTGGTTCGGTGAAGACTCTGTCTGTCCGGAAGAGACTTAACATTTATTTGTTTTAAGGGACCCAAAACAACCAGGTCAAACAGAAATTCAGGATTTATTGCCATCAAGCACTCAAAAACAACCCCCGGACCTCAGTTCCACTATTTCTAAAAAACAACAGTTCTTATACTTCAGTTCCCGAAACAAAAGCAGCTCTTACCCATCATGTTGTAGAGGCTCTGTGGTGCAAATTGTCTTGGCATTTTCTGTATTGCTTCTTTAAACACTGTCAGGGCCTCCTGTGAATGAAACAAGTAGAAAAAAAAAAGGAGGTGGAGGATGTTTGCATTAAAGAGCAGGGACACAATAAACAGCGCTGGAGTAACTAGCTCTTCCTCCCAAACAGCCCGGGTCCTGACACCCTGAATACAAAGCGTGGAATCGGGGGGTTTGCTGGGAGGCTGGTTCAAACAGAGTCAAGCAGAAAGGGTCTATCCTCTGTGTCATGGCTGTTAAGACAAGTACAACTGTGTCACGTATTAACTAAAGTGGAGGTAAAGCGATTCAGACCCAGAGTTTAGATGGTTGAGGGAGGTGGACCAGCTTCATTGCAATAGGAGAGGTTGTGGTTAGAGGCTGGAGGAAGTGGGGCCGCTCTCTTTCTTCTGCATGCCAGCAATTTATAAAAGCATTTATCGAATCTGCAGTGCAACTGCCTCAATCCTGATTGAATCAGCAGCATCAGAGCTTGCATACAATATAAATGTGCAGAATTGGAAAACCAGTTACTTTAGCCAGCACTGATGGTCTATAGGGGCATGAAAGAGAGCAAATTTGTTAGAAACAGCCTGAAGATTTTCTGCAGAAAGACTGCGTCCCCTGTGACACAAGCAATTTTGGAGCATGTCTATATAAAACCGAGCATTTTCTAAGTGTCCCCCAAAGGCAAGCGACTGCATTTTATCTCAATTTCACAATGTTTTTTAAATCTTCCAGCATGTACTGTATGTAAAGGAGCAACGGGGCTGTTTATGAGGCAGAGGAAGTTTAAAATACATATAGATATACTGTAAAATCTGTAAAAAAAGAGCCAAAATACACTCAGTGGACACTTTATTAGGTAAATTGAAATTTAACTGAACAGCCCCACCTTAAACTCTATCTTTAGAAAGAATATAACATTGAGTTTTTGCTGACGTTAATGGAAACATTTAAAGTCAATAATGAGGTCACAGTTAGCAACCAATGCTCACATTTGAGAATGGCATTAAACAATGTTTGATATACTAAAGCTTCATGGTAAACTGATGCTATTTATAACTCTCATTGAGGGGACCATGAGGTGATGTGAGTTTACTGCAAATAACCCTGGATGGTTTAACAGCTTTAAACATACATGTATCTCTAAGGATTTTCGCAGCAAAATGTGGAAAATATGTTTCCGATGTTTGGGTCTCTACCTCCTGGTGTCCCTGTTCGTGCAGCAGCTTGCCCAGGTTGTACAAGCAGCTGGTGACTGAGCTCTTGTGGGCGTGGGGGTCCTTCAGGTTCTCATCTGGAATATCAGCGCAGGTCAAGAAGGTGCGCTTGGCCTCATCTAGGCGACCCTGATTCATCAGGACGATGCCTGTGTTCAAGTAGGCCGCTGTTGAGAAAGCAAAACATACAATTTTCATACAGGTACTTGAAAAGGTGGCACTGACTAATTTCTTGCCTGTATTAGAGAAAAAATAACATTTTTATAAGTTCCAGACTGGGTTTTGCAAACGACAGTCAATCGAAACTGCTCTCATCAGGGTTACGAATGATTTATTGATGAGTGCTGATACTGGGGACTGTTCCGTTATACTGCAACTCAATATCAGCACTGCGCTTGACATTGCTGATCATAATGTTCTAATCAGTAGAATAAAACAAGTGTGCAGGCTTAACAGGAACTGCCCTGAAATGTTAGGTCATATCTCTCTAACAGAGAATTTTCTGTTTGAGTTGGTACTTATGCTTCACTGCCGTTCCATTATTGTCCTTCCTGTAAGTGTTTCTGTAAGTGGTGATCGGCTGCTTAGATTCTCTCGGAGCCCCCTCAAAGATGTGTGCCTTTTCTGTGAAAGGTATTACCATTTCCCTCAATGGTCAAACTCTTGACACACAACGTCCCTCACTGACTTGAAGCCACAGAAATCAATAGTGCAGAAAAGTGGAGTAACAGACATTTCTTTATGATCTACATCTATAAGGGGGAAAGAGTGTTGACTATATTTATGCTCTCCTGTAGGTTTGACCATTGCATACTTTTGGGATACTATTGGTACTTGCTAAACTTTTCCTTGATTGGTCAAAGATAGCATCTAAAGATCAATATGCAGCCAGAGAGTAATTAGTCTCTGTGGAGCTGTCTCTTTAAACAACCTTGATCAAGTCTGGCTGCTGGAATAAATACAACAGATCAAACTGGAAAGCCTCTCTGTAGGGTGCTGACATTTTATCATGTTAACAAATAAGTTATCTTCTTCTCCTCTGTCCTTGACCTTTGTTATCTCAAAAGCTTACATTATTTTATTCCACCTCCTGAGACCTCAAGGCTTATCTTTCCTGCATGGTATTGAATTTGCGGATCAACATCCAGACTTTTTACCTTTGCATTGATCTGCACTGAGAGTCGAACAAATAAGAAAAAAAACACAGACGGAGAAAGTAATTTTTCAAATTTCATCAGCTATCTAAACTGATATTTTCTACATTGTGCATTAGAAGCTCCCAATTTGGCAGTGAGTCACTGTATAACCTTGAAAACTGCTCTAACTGTCACATCCCAATTCTGTTTTCAACATGTCTGCTGCCTAATGTAATTAATTAACCCTGTTATCAGCTGTACAGAAACAAGATTGAATAATTGCATGCTAAATGGAAATTTTCTAGTCTGACTAAGATCTTGATTAGGTCTATAATTAATTTGGGAAAGAAAGGAAGAGACGTTCAAGATTCTCTGTTTATCTGCCATTGACTGCCTGGGACAATGGGGAGCTAATTTAATGCATGATCAGGTAAGATTGTGAAAGATTTGTAATAATCAGAAGGCGAAGCTGCTGAGGACGACGCTGTATGGAAAATGTTATCCCAGAAAAAAGCAGGAAAATTGTGATGAATTCTTAGTGAAAGGAAAGAAAGAGTGATATGCAGAGAGAAGGCAGAGAGGCAGGAGAAGCAGAGACAAAGAGGTAGATGAAGGACAGGGAGGAGGAGGAGGAGGGACGAAATGTAATGAGAGTGTCATGGTCTGAAATCATAATAGATGACTTCATGCAGTTTCTTGATCTGTTGACATGACTTGGCTTTGAAAGTCAGTCAGACAGCTGTGTTCAATGTTGAATGTCAGTTGTATACCCGCTGCCCTTTGCCACCTATTCCTCTCTCTTCGCATAACCGCAGCCTGTGCTCACTGTTGCCTGGACACAGCACAGCCACAACCACAAGAGGCTGGAGATTGTCAATAAAAAAAAAAAAAAAAAAAAAAAAAAAAAGGCTGTACTTACAAGCCAGAGTTGGCCGACTCCCAATGGCCAGTTTATAGTAGTGAAGTGCCTCTGAGAACTTGTTGCTCTCCTGTAGCAGCAACCCACTGAAACGAACAACAAAAAGAAAATACAGTCCAGGCAGTTTAAAGCTTCAAATATTCAACAGAGGAGATGTTGAGGCTTTAAAAAAAACTGTTAGGATTAGACAAAGCAGCTGATTGAACCGAGGACGAAGATTTAAAGCTCAGCAAACCACAGACATTTCAGAACACCGGGAGTGTTGGCTGTGGATGTTTTGCGTTCCCCCCCCACAGGCTCTTACAGCATCATTAATAACCCTGTCAGACAGACAGTACTCTGGAGAATACAAGACAACAGGCTCTTCCTCTGAGAGTGCAGCTCTGATCAATGGACACATGCACTTAAAAGGAGAAATCGTCCATTTGTTCACACACACTCCTGAGTGAGTGAAAGAAACAGCCAGAAGTGGAAACACACTTATAAAAGAAAGTAATGTACAAAACCCTGACAAGCACACTCAAACATGAACTGATATAAGACAAATTTTAAAGCAAACGATCGATACACTGTAGATAAAGAAAATAAATGTCAAAAGAAAAATTTGAGAACACAAAAACTCACAGGTTATACAGCATGTCCGCCATGTTGCTGCGATAATAGAGGGCGTTTCTGTATGCCTGCTCAGCCTCCTCCATCTTGGCCTGGCTTTTCAGGACATTTCCGAGGTTTCCCCATGCTGACGGGACACAAAGGAGAAGGTAAATCAAACAGGATTAAAAAAAAAAAAAAAAACACAACTTTTGCAGCATCCTATGAAGCCCTTAAAATAAATCAGCAGGAGAGCACATTTCTGTGACAAGTAATGATTTTCTTTTGTTATTCACAGCCACTTACTGACATGGAATCACTGTTTATCAACAACCAGAGAGGATGTTGGTTTGCTGCAGCTGTTGTATTGAGACACACGGTTTAAGAGATTTAACACAACAGGGAAGTTTTTTGGCTAAACCAACACTCTAATGATAGTGTGAATGAAGAGAAGACCACAGTACTGCTATCATACAGCTAATGATATTAGGATTGAAAGGCAGAGTGCTGTAACTGACAGGTGAAATAAAGCTAAATATATCTGATTAGAGTCTGGTTTTACAGTCTTTTCTATTCAAAATGATTTAAGTGGTTTGTTTCCTCTCTTTGACTGTCTGCACAAAATCAATAATAAAGGGGATCCCAGGGAATTAAGTTCTCAACAAAATGCAAACAGAGCTAAATACATATTGACTGGCCTTATAAGGCAAATGTGCATTTATGGTGTTGTGCATTATTGCACAAGTATAACTTTATTATGTTTAAAGAAACAGTTTATTCTTGAATCTTCACCATCAATGTTGAATAGCAAGATTACACACTGGCTCACGCTGTTTTTGTTGACATGTTTAAAGTGCTAAAATGTA
>JAUZTA010000028.1:3015907-3026372 GCA_034780835.1 Ctenochaetus striatus | reverse complement strand
AAGGTGGGGAATGAAAAAAGCAGTTCAAAATATCAATAGTTTATTAAGTCTCATTTTTATAAGCTAAAGTGAGTTTTCCAGTAAAACTCATGTTGACTACTGCACAAATCTGGCAGGAGGAAAGACTCATGGATCAGCCAAAGGTTGCAGCACATTCATACAACTGAAACATGCATGGCAGTGGCTTTAGTGGATCAACACAGCGAAAGCTCTCAGCTGCTCAGCATTTTACATTAGGTTCTTGTCATAGTGTACTCAGTGTTTTGATGGATAGTGTTTTCTAAGAGTGCTGAGACTGACCACTCTTAATAAATTATTGTACACAATGTACCACAATGTATTATGTAGAGAGCAGATGTCCCTTCTTCCCCGACCAATTCTCTTTGTCCTCAACAAGACGACACCCACACAACATTATCTGCATACATATGACTATGTTTAGAGTTAGGGGTCCAGGTAGACATCAGGTCAGCTGTATATTGGCATATGACTATGAAAGTGATCTCGGCTCAAAGGTGTAGAGTTTTCAGAGGGTGTAAGTGTGTTACGGTAAGAACATTGTTCATGCATTCATAGAGGAAAGCTGAGTTTTATCTCTGGATCTGCAGCTGGGAGAAGTGCAAAACATTAAATCTTTGATCATTTTTTATATAAGAATGCATGTATTTTACTAGTTTTGATAAATTTATCTCTTTAAATCTTTATCAGTTTTTTGGCTGAATTCACAAATCACAATCAAATGCACCTTGCTTCCAAGCCTTTTCTTTTTTATCTTCGCATCATTTTCCAGTTTAATCATACAGAAATCATTATCACAATGCCATATTCCCAAGAAATTCTGAACCCTTAGCACATTCTTGTACACAGAAATCCCCTGCAAGAAAGGTATGGCTCTAAATTCAGAGATGTTTAACTGCCTCTTGACCAGGTATTAAAAGGCTTAAACTCTTAATCTGGTTTAGACTGTGTGCGTCTACTGCTGCAGCAGCTGACTCACCCTTGGGAGTTCACTGACAGTTACACAGAAAGCCTCCTAAGTCAGACAAATCTGCAAATAATTAAAGCTTTTAGGAAAAATCCTGTTTCGTTAATTAATACATCCAAAATCTATTAGAAGCTGCAACTGTTGATGAGGCAAATTCATCTGTTACATAGCTTTAAAAAAATGGAAGAAGTGGTCATTTTGACAATATGTTATCCTTATTTGTAGCATTTAAATGAAGAAACCTGCAGTACCACACATGAGGATCTGTTTTTTTGATCATTAATGACACCACAGGAATTGTGATGAACATATGAAACCAGGCAAAGGAGCAGTCAATGGACCCGTGGCTCTTCTTCAGCCCCGCTCAGGTTTCTCCTTCCCACAGTTACTGCCTTACTGCCATTCAGTCTCAGGCCAGGGACCCCACTACTCGCAATGATTTAAGATATTTCAACACTGAGGATCTGGTTGGGTTATAAACTGGAAATGCAATACTGTCAAAAAAAGAAAGACCACTGATGACTTCCAAAAATAAATAAGCAATATTTCATGTGGCTATTTTCGTCCATCAGTCAGACGATAGACATGACGCGAGACAGCAGAGCTGGTTTCTTCAAAAAAGCCAGAGGTCTTCTTAATAAATGCCATGAGATCATTTATAATGATGATTATGTGATTATGGCACAGCTCAGAATAAGTCTTGTCCAACAATATACTCACTCAGAAAGTATATTGAAAAACTATTAAGCCTTGGCAACATGCATGTTGACCATCAGGACAAAATCCTGACTAATGTACCAAGGAAGTCCTTTACAAAACATTATTTAAATTTCGACTTATAATATTCTAATTTCCTATAGAATATTGACTTTTGAGCAACTAAAGCAGGAGACCTTGCCTTGAGTTAAACAGGTTGAGGAGAACAGTATGGCTTAATCACAGCTCACAGATGGGAAATCGTGATTGCACAGGGTGAAAGCCAAGTTTGCAATTTCGTGTGAAACACAAACTACCCATGAAAACAACAGCCAATTACACTGGAAAAAACAAACACGCAACCACGGCCAAACTGTGAACGGGGGATAATTTGGGGTTTAAAATAAATAAGAACAATAAAGACCAATAAACTGGCAATGGAGGCAACTGTAAAGTGTCTTATTGGCACAATGGAAAAAAGGATCATTCCACTGACCAAAGCCTCATGTCAAAAAGCTTTTTACCAGATGCATCTCACCACTTTTCTATTGCACATTTCCTTTGTATTTCATTTGATTTTTCTGTTCTTTGCATGAAAAGTTGAGCCCCATAAACACTGTTTGACTTTATAACCTTAATTTCCAAAGCCTTTTGCAAAAAAGCACAATCCATGTTTCCATGTCATTTTGTCAGCAGTTCAGAGAAGAGACAGCTCTTTCATTCCTCCTCAGAAGTCTGATTTTCTGATTTCCAAATACCCCTAATTTGCTGATGTCTGATTGTTATATCGAATTAAAAGCTCGTAGCGCAGGCAAAAATGACAGCATGTATCCTGCCAGCTCATCTGGTCAGTGTGACAACCTGTATCCATCATTTATCCACATGATTTACGGCAAACACCGGAGAGAAAGGTACATCATCAGCTCTGACACAAAACTGAGCTGTGATTGTTCATCACATGCAGCAGATCACATACAAAACACTTAAGATTTCGTGAGGTTTTACTTCCTCGTGCTAGTTCATCTCCGTACTCGATATAACTCATTTTAGCATGTTAGCCACTCCCACAGAGACTGTGTTTTACATACAAACATTCAATGCTGTGACGCTGCTGGAAAGAGACAGACAAGTCGTTTGTTTTCCATTATAGATTTACACTTCATTGGATAAATGAATGAATGAGTGAATGAATGGGCCTTGCAGTGGCTGCAGGAAGAAATAAATTAAATCCTTCACATAATAAGGGCCAGCCATCTGTGAGCTCACTGGAAACTATGGTGGATTATTCCTTTGCTAAAAATCAATAAACTCTGAATGAGCTGCCGGTGGTGGATGCTAGCTCCTGAGGAGAATGAGAATGTGAGCTGCAGGACGTGCGGTAGATGAGGTGACATAATCATAGACGCCAATCAAGCCCTGTTGTCTCCAAACAACAGGGCTGTGTCTCCAGGGAGTGCACGAGCACACATGGAAGATACCTGAGGCTGGCCTGCTGTACCTCAGCTGTCATGTGGGGGAGTCATCAGCTCCATCAATCAAGTTGAGTGATGGGTACATTGCATCAGAGTAGTGCTAAATGAGCAGTGGAGGCAGGGAGACCACCGTACAAGTCATTGAATCTAGTGTTTAGTGCTGATAATGTATTTTTCTTTACACGAGTGATGGAAATCTGCCAGCAGGGACAGTTAATTTCACCTCTACCCAGACAGAAATCGACCCGCCTGAAAAGTTTCTCGACACAAGTGTCATTCTGCTAAGCATAATTTGTCTTTTTCCGAGATAATGACACTTGTTTCTGGAAAATAAATCCTTAGGTCTGACCAAGAGGCTAAGAGACTTGCTAAGATGAACACTTTTTGGCAGAAAAAGAATCAGTTTGAGGTTTTTGAGTGACGGTTTGTTTGAACAGTCGTGAGCCTCGTGTGTCTGAAGGTTGGGGTCTTGATCAGGGACCCAAGCAGTCACTCACACAAATGAAAACAAAGCTTGTGAGCCAGCAGGGCCATGACTGGATTCCCCCTCAAACTGCTTCCTAATTTAAACAGCCACTGATGTTTTTACCATGTGGTGGCAAAAAAATGTGTCTACTGTACGGGCTGGACTCGTTTGGAAGAGCCACTTGGGGGATCCGGTGTGGTTTTGGGCCCTCTTAACATCTCATCAGGTAAATGTTGTAAGGCCCTTAGCTGGAGTTCACAGTCAGGACAACACGTGTTCACCACAGGATGAAACAGATAGCCCTCAGTCACACTTAAACAACTAAGGACTGGACCGTCTGTCTAATGTCATGTTGCTCTGTTGGTCATTTTTTCTTTCTTGCCAGCTTTGCTCTTTTCGCTTTTGCATACCCTCAATTTCTCTCAGATGAAAAACTTGTTTTTTCTCTTGACGTGCATTTAAGACGTCTCATTACTCTGTCAGAGCAGCTGACAGAGCTTCTCTCCAGATCCTCGAAACCTCAGGGGCTGGCAAAGGAAAAACAGTTGTGCACACTTTCTCCCAACCCAAACTTCCTCCTCAGATCAAAAATAAACTTCGGCCAAAGGGGAAGACCTCACTCGGTCAAGTAGCCAGAGAGAGAAGTCACACATGCAAAAGGTCAAAGATGAGGAGAAAGATCACAACCACAGATACTGAGCTTCGGTGCTCAGCCAAAATAAACCACTGAAATCAACCCTGTAAACCATCATGATTCCATCAGTCTGTCACCGGAGTGATTTTATTCATTATGACAGAGAGCGAGCACGAGAGAGAAAGAGTGAACGAGAGAGCTGGCTCTGTCTGTGAAATACAATACAACACAAGCTGTTCTCCATCTGGAGAGATGTCAGACTCGTCTGCCTCACCAAGCCATGACAGGCTGCATTAGAACTTATCAATTTACACCACATTTGATTGGATTTGTTATTGCCATATACGTATATGCACACATGAAAAAAATATAAGGCCACAAACTCTCATTTAACATGACTAATTAAAAAAAAAAAAATTATATATGTATATCTAAGCAACACTGAATATTTCACAGGTGTAGCTGGTGAGGAAAGGCAAACGTATTGAGACAAACAGTAGCAGAAAGACGGTAACAGTAGGAACTTAACCTTCATATATATCTGGTTTCATTCTTTCATAACCCACACAACCATTTAGTGAAAAGACCCCTAAGGCTGAGATTACAGTCCTGGATTGGTTTCAACTCTTGCCCTCTCTCAGTGTAGCTATTTGATGAAAGGCTTGGCAAGGGTCACATCCAAGTGCAGTGGGTATTTTATTTTATTTTTTTTTTGTAAACATACTTAAATGAAACTATACGAGAACCTGGGCCAGACTGGTCGTCTGGTTGTAAATATCCTGTGGTGTCCCAGAGGGTGGCACACTGCAGGCTGTTGTGCTTTGCACGCATTTTGCAGAGTACTAAAAACCACGCACTGTGTTCCCAGGGCTCAACGGTATCAATTAGAGGCAGCTTGTGAAAAGATGTGCTTCCTCCGTTGCTGTGGTCTGGTCGGAGGTAGGAAGTGGGGGAAAACAGAGGGAGGAGGCAGCTCCAACAGCAAGGACTCTTCAGAGCCACAAAAATTTGTTGTCTTCTTTGCTCTACCAGCTTGTTCACAAGTTAACAAATAAAGAGGGGTTTTTTTTACAATTTCTGACTTGTCCCTCACTATTTCGTCCTCCTGTCTGAAATGTACAGTATTTATCCTCTCTTTACAGATACTTCACCTCAATGACTTGGGAGAAATCACAGTTTCAGAAAAAAAGGCTACAAAGGGCAGATTTTTGTTGTGTGCCAGTATTACAAGCCTGAGGAAAAAGCCAGGTTACACACAGTGGCTTAACTAGCCAGACCACAGGCTCTTTTATGCTAAAACTGACTCACTGACCACACAGGAAAAGTCCCAACCAATGACAATGATTATTAGAAATTTTGGCACTATTTCTTTTCCTCAGTGATGGCGAGCTCTTCAATGCTATAAGATTTCTTCCTCTGGTGTCAACATTACTTTTTGCCAGGCTGCCCCAGAAAACAAGAATTCAGGCAATGGTCAGCAGTTTTGTATGATGTGGTTGATGTCTGGTATTGTGTAACAAAAGCTCCATCATATCCTTCACATTAAACAACAAAATGCATAATTTTTCTGACTGCCCTTCAGAGCTAAAATTTTACATCAAAATAGCACAAATATGCAGGATTTTTAATGATGGATAACCCTGAAAAAGAATTGTCAATGAACAACTTTCCCACTGCAAACTCTCAAGTTCCCCCTTATGTTCTACTTTTCTTTATGTGTCTCATGTGATGTCACAAATGCACTGGAAAACACAGTTACAGCAGATACTATTTCATTTTTTACTTCAGACTCTCATTCAAATTCAGCACAGACTGTGAAATGTCCAAGCAGTGCTTAAATGAGGTGGAGAGAAAATAGGAATTTGTTGTTATAATTCACTGTATTTTTCAGCACCAGTAAACTCTGTCCTTTTTTTCTCTTCCCCCTTGAATTAAGAGAAGCTCTCTCACTGTGCTGTCTTGCCAGTGTTGCTTCTTGCACTATACAAAGAACAAAATTGATGTTGCATGTCGTTTCCAGACTGAAGAGAAGCAATAAATATTATTCAAAATGTAACACTTGTCGCAGGAAAAGAGGGCAATCTCGGTCATGCTTAAAAAAAAAAAAATGTTTGAACCAAGAAACAGACGTCAGTGTTAAGTCAGATGGTTTGTTGCAGCATTTGCTTTATAGCAGCATCTCTTGATTTCTTCTTTTGCTTCAGCATAATTACTGCTAATGCTGTTAAAGCTTGTTTTGGAAAACTTTCTGAAATTACTGAATCTGTCATACTTGTGAGGACGGTCTTTAAAGTCCTCTGTATTCCTTGACAAAGGATCTTTCATAGTAGTGAATACTAATGCTGCCGTTGCGCTGGTCTAATCAATGTGAGACTAACAGTAAGCCTTAAAATTTGTGCCATAAGTGCTGAATGGAAAATATAAGAGAATCAAACACTTCTTTAAATTCTAAAAGGACTGATAAACAGAGGAGTATTGAGACGGAATCCTCTGTAACAGAGACTTTATTTGCTCCAATTACAAATGACAAAAATATGGCAACCATTCTGTCAGCTTTGGCAATGAAAAGCTGATGGCTGATTTCCAACCTGGCAACCAGTTCTAAAACTTGTCCTGCTGCATTTCCCCAAGTGCATGACTGACACATCATCTTTCCAACTAAGCATCCATGCCACCTAAAACTAACAAGTTGAACTGGCAAGTTGACACAAAGAAGCTTTTGTTAGCTTACCAACTACGAATCCTCTGCCCTCCTTCCTCCGTCTCACCTCTTGAAAATGCTAAGCAGAGCACGTAAAACCGTAATGAGTTCACCCAATTGGTTCTGACAGGTCTGGTCCACAAAGCTGCAGCACTTTTCTACTCTGTTCAAACAGTTACACTGAGGCTTTGCTTCTCTGTCCCTCATAAACAACAGGCCAACACAACCAGGCCTTAATTCCCCTCTGTTTGGGGACAAATGGCCTCCTTCATTGGGTTCAGGGAACAGAGGGACCACACAGCCCCTTCTTCTTAAAATGGACAAAGGCATCGCCTCCAAACCGGCCAACTTGTGTCATAACCTTATCGAAACGAGCCAGTGCTCCTTGTCAGAGAATAAGGCCACCGAGATGGAGAGGCCCAGTGAAGAAGGGTAGCCTTCTCCTCTTCCTTACTGAAAAGGGCAAAGTAGAGCATCCCTGTTGGATATGGGGGACAGAGGAGTTTTTGTGTTTAATGGCTTGGGGTTCTCTGCTTACACGTCGTGCCCCCTCTCATCCACAGTCCTGTTAATCCCATTAATATGAAGAGGGCCAAGAGCCTGAGAGTGGCCACGGCTTAAGAGCCATCAGCCAGCATTAGCCCTTGAAATCCAAACCCTTGTCTAGACCCATTAACAACTTAGCCCCACGGAGTCAAATCATTTGAGACTCATGTTTAATGATCGGAGCATAACCTCTGGCCAGCATTCACTGACCACTGCACATTCAACACACTGTTTTCAGGAAGTCACACAGCCGACACACCAGATGCATCATGACTTATCTCTATTCGCTGGTCAAAAGGCGCATTTGATCCATCATTTTGTCTCAGCGCAGTTTCAATTCCTTCCTCGCATTATTGAGTAGCTGTGTTGAATGTCAACCATGCAATACAGACCGTGTAAAGGATTTGCTCATTGAATGATTCAGTCCGTTATTACGTATTATTCCAATTTAAGGCGATTAATATTGTGTGTGTGTACGAGTGGGAGACTGTCTGTGTGCGTTATACTGTATGTGTGTGTGCTGCTTTAACCACATGATGTATTAGGAGAGATAATCTGTTGGCTTTTAATTAAATAGCCTGGCAAGGGGCTGCTGAGAAAACCCAGAGAGGACTAAGGTTAGCGCCTTGTGCAGCGCAGCAAAGACAATCTCTAATGTCTCAATCCACTACCAGGCAGCTCCTCGACATCTACATATGGCCTATTTCTCATCCCACTGCATACCAGTCGGGTGATTTAAAAGCATTAGAGCCTGATTAATGCAGATTTGAGGCAGTTTGCTCTGGCTGGGCTGGAGCACAGCGAGGGCTTTCAGGAAACAATGGGTATGGTGACTGTTTACGAGCAGCTTTCAGTTCCACTGTGAGAACAGGGAATGAGCCCTGCAGCGTATCACAAATGACAATCAGCTGAAGCAATCACAGTAGTGTTTCAGCTTCCTTTAAACTGCCACACATATTCAATTTCCGTCAATAGCAAACAGCAGTTAGCGTCAGTTATCAAAGGAAGGTATCTTAAGCTTCACGCTGTGATAAACTTACAAGTTATCACAGGCATTTTAAGACTCATGTATGTATCATGTTTCTCGATTCTAGATGTTATCTGCATCTGGTGGTTGAGAGGCGCTTTGGTGATATCAAAGGAAAATGATCCTTGTCAATTATATTCAGGATTACTGTACATAAGTTAAACAGTTTAAGTACACTGGGCCACAGATTTGGGAGCAATGCTTTTAAATGTGCAGCATAGAGTAAATACTGTACCCTGTTAATAAACAATGCAACCTTTTTGAACAGTTTTTTGTGTTTGTTGCTTATTATTAAATCCTGTCCAAAGTTTTACTTAAACAGATAATATAAACTAATTAATCTGATAGTGATCTCTTAACAAATATAGTTTCTTTCAATGTGACTTTATTTTGATCGGGTCAACAGTGCTTTTTATTTACAAGTGCAATGAAAGAGAGAGTACAATCATTTTTGAAAGACCTGTCGAACAAGCAGAACACAAACTTCTTGGGCCACTCTGCCCACAGTACAAAACTTGTTCAGCCAGAAGGTACCACAACATCAATTATATGGAAGTGGCTTGGATATTTTAAAAGTGACGAAGCACAGGCGGTCTGCAAAATATGTCCTCTGTTGGTCCCGACTAATGTGTTTTGAGATGGAATGGGTGAAATACAGGACAAGGAGAGTTTGGTATGGGAGGAAGAGGAGGGGCATAGACTCACTGAAACTTTTCACCCACATAGGGACAAGCCCTTTTGAATCATTGAAAATATTTTTCAACATTCATCTATAATAAGGTAGCAAACTCACTCACCCTACTGACCCTCTTCATCAGAATCCTTTTTTGCAAGTGAATCGGTAAATATCATAAAACCACACCCTGTGTGTGAATTACTGTAAGTGTCGGTAACCAAAGCACATGTGCAGCCTAAATAAATATTAAGCAACACAGGCTAAATACACATTTTGGTTCCTAGAGCAAATTTTCCAAAGATACAGTTACTTCAGATTTTTCCTTTCTGCCCTCAACACAGCGAGTGTGATACAAAGGCCAACTTTTTGAAAAATGAATTTTAGGAGGTAAAATTCCATAAGTACAATACAATACAATAAAATTATTCTGGGTCTGATTACAGTTTGAGAGAAAAAGGAGCATTTTATTTAGTCAGCTATTTCCTATTGACCTAAATATGAACTCACTCTATCCATGACTCAGATGCTTTAAATAATTCTGTCGGGTTTTGTGGTTAAGGGAAGCAACTCAAACATATCAGAACCCCTCATTAATTGTATTTTTAGGAACAAATAAATGTCTTCAGGCTAGCTTATCTTGCAATTGTGGCGATGGTGTAAATAACAATTTCTCTCTTTATTGGCTATCTTTTGGAAAATGAGAGGTTAGGAAAATGGAGACCCAGTGCGGTCAGACACTGAGCTGATCTTTCAGGACTGGTGTTCCTCAAGTAAGGATGTTCACAGTGGTGGGCGTTTATGTAAGGAGATTCGTCCATATCTGTTCAGTGACCCTTTGGCAAGAGATCAGTAATCATTTCTGTGATTTTTATGCCAAAATGTGAAGCAACACAAAAGAAAAGTTGTTAAAAACTTTCTCTAACAGGTTTGTTGACTCCCACAGCTACTGTGTCTTGGATGGGAAAAGTCTCAGCTTGGCACATAGTAACTGTGAATGATGTGTAAACATTGCTCGGAAATCACAAACACCCTTCTCCCCTTATCTGAGAAAATCTATCAGAGAAAGAGTTGGACCAAAAAGATTAGGCCGGATGCTTCCAACATTTCTTCATACCTACACACCTCTCCTGCCAACAAATTATACTCCCCTGTTTGAGGGAGGAACATCAAAGGTTCCACTTTTACACAACAGATCAACTTCCCATTAAAACTCGCATCTATTGCACTAATCATCAGTGATCTGTATAATTTATTTATATTCA